>UZAF01016184.1:27332-55966 GCA_900617895.1 Haemonchus placei
GGGTCAAAGGAACCCTACGTAGTAGTCGTCGGGCGAAGAGACCACCACCGTGCAGTCGTCGTGCCACTGTAGTGCGTGGGATGGCTTGCTTTGAAATCCTGTTAAATGGCATTGCAATCAAAGAGGCTGACTGACGTGGATCTCTTCATGCCTACTGCACAATGTAGCGGTCTTACCTTAGAGTAGTTGTTCTTGGTCGACCACCTCCTCTCCTTCGTGCAGCAGTATAAGAGGTTCGGAATGCTCCCCGTGCACGTGAAACAACGCTGTGAGCGGTATCAGGTTCCTGAGCTGCGTTCGTCTTTTCTCGACCTTTTTCGAGTTTCCCGATGATCCTTCCTCGTGCCAGGTTATCCAGACGATGTCAGCGGGATATGATGTATAGAAGGATAACACCACAGTACTTGGTAGCAACTATCTGATTGACAAAAAAATTTTTTTCGTACCTAACAGCTCCATCAATTTGTGCGGGTAGCCATATTTCTCGCTTTATTTGAACTATTCCTCCACCAAGGGAAGTCCAACTCCCTGTGCATAACGGTCATAGGTCTGACAATATAATCCCACTCTTTCATTTATTTCCATCCAGTCCTCAATGTCTTATGTTACATTACCCATCTCGTCCATAAGTTTTGCACACCAGTGTAGGTCTTCCTCTTTGATATCATGAATTCAATCGAAGCTGCAATTATTCTTGAAATAAGAGATCAAATTTCGGAGTGCAGATGACTATCTCCCAATAATTTACGCAATGGATCTTAAGAATCCCATCAAGAGAAGTCCACTTGCGTTTTAATGCGTAATCGTCCAATACAATGCTTTGCTGGCGAAAGTTATGAGCGGCTCAGTGCTTTCACCCCACACCCCTTCCTCGCCAAACAACATATCGCGATTTTGTTCTTATTGATGAATGTAGATCCCTCAACAGACCTCTTTCTGCACGGGTGCTTGTGCAGTGACGTGAAATGTCTTCCTTTTCGCTGCCACATCTGGACTGTAAATGAGCGCGTGAGCCCTAAAATTAAAATATGTCTAAAATTTGCAAACTTGAGACTGTGCTTTCCATGCTAGTTTTGTGTTAAGTGCGGCTCTGTCTGAGCTGAATCGATGTGAAGCTCTTACACTTGCGAACAAATAAAAGCGTATTCCCATCTCCCCATCTTGAGTAACAGAAGGTCTAGGGAAGGAGAGTAACGCGTTCATTTAATTGTTCATCATAATTAATTCACATAGCAGCTGAGCACCCGCACCTTGTACGCTCCCTGCGGGCAGAAGTCACGCTTTGCGGGCAGAACTACCTCATTGTTGTGTCTCTGAGCCCGATTCGTTACAACGGATAGGGGTTACTNCCCCCCCCGCCGTATCGGAAGGTCGGTTCGTACTGCCTTACAACTCAAATAGCGATCATCCAGACAGGACGCTCTATACTGCTTAGCCAGACAGGTTTGTTATAGAGTAATCGAACTAGATAAAACGTCAGAAGCGCTATTGCTCATACAACCAGTATTTCTGAAAGCGAGATTTACGACAATGGAAGCCCTTCTGTTGAACAGTAACAAGTAGTAACGTACCATTGCTTGCGTCTCATACGCGCATTCTTCACCAGTTTTCCCCGATTCCTTCGAGTATTCGTAGCGTGTTGATTCGTGTGGGGTCGTTTTACGGATAGAGGGGATCGCATCGCTTCACGTGATTACTGATATGGCTCAGTGGTGTAATCAGCTGAAAATAGTAAGGAATCAGTAAATGGAAGTGGAGGAGTGCCGACAAAAAGGCTTGCAGCGATCGAAAACAAAATCGCACAGCTTATTCATCATGTAAGCTTGCTTTCAGAGAGGGACTTTGAGAGCTATATATGTGAAGGGAAACAGCAACAGCGCCGATGACACAACGACAATGTGCCACTAAGCTGTTTGACAGGATAATTAGATAGAAAAATAAACGATATAAAAAGTAAACGACTTGTAAAAGGAATTCCAACAATGGAAAATGACTCAAACTGAGATAATTGAGCAAGTTGAGCGAATACATTTTAATTTAGAAGTTGTGACAAGTCAGTTGCAGAAACCGTTAACTACTACTAGGTTGGCAACTAACAGTTGTAAAGGATCTCCGTGAACTGAGAAATTTTCTAAGCCCTTCAAACATTTATCTCAAATGGTAACTGCCTGCTTTTTCATGTGACTTATACTTGTAGACCAGGTACCTGTTTCTTCATTGTATTCAGAGCTATACCGAATCACTCAGTTGCCTCCTACTAGAACCCATGGGAAGTGCAGCGCAAGCATCTGTTCGAAGACCACCCGCGTGATTCATATTCCCCAAACCCACGAGGATTATGAATCGTTGGCCAGAACGTAAAAGATCATGTTCATTACCATTACCAAAATGAACTGACGGCGGAAAGCATTATATGCACCTTACAAACTCAAATACGTCTACGATTTTGAATGGCAGTTGAGTTCATTGCAGTCTTCAAAGCAATCGATCAACACTGAGCGTGTCATTATCGATCTGAACGTTCCATGTATTCATGTAAAAAGCATATTTTTGCACAATAAGAGATAGTTAATCCTGCGAAGATATGCCTAACAAATTGCCTTCCTCAGCAATTGGGGGTGGGGAGTGAAGATGCTTCGATACTGGATGTATCGACATGACAAATACAAAAGGAATGGGATGCAAGAAGGTATGAGTCAGGCTGGCGCAGACATTTTCATCGAATTACTCTTGAACTGCGAAAGTGAATAACTTGGAGACATAAAATTCTTTGTCTGTATCTTGGAAATAAACAGCAACTAGAAGACAGTTTATTAGAATACCCCCTACATGTTAGTGCATCAGTGGGATAGATCCGGGACAAGAGTGCATCTGCCCTATCAATCAATCCCTATGAGACCGTTAGTAGTCTTCGCAATTTTACTTGGGGAAAAATGGAACTACTAATTGGGAAACCCCTTACAGAAATCATTTCTTAAGCCGAAACCAATCAAACTAAGGCGGTCCTGAAAGATGGTCACATTCACTGAAGAGAGGGATTCATCAGCAAACATTTGTTGATATCGTAATTGATCAAGATCAACGTCCATCATCGACTGCTTACTTTAGGCTCTAAAGCTCGAGGTCTGTAGAGAATTGCTTAGAATATTCCTGAAGAACAAATGCTTGAAGCAATTCTCAATGGATTTTAGCAACGGAAAGGCCGGATTCGAACTTGAGACAAGTACACGTTGGATATGGGTAGCTAACACGGTTACTTCATGGTGAAGTTTGCAAGAGGAGGGAACATAAGCTTTCAGAAAACCAGGGAGGAATCCAGATATTGCGAAATTTTGACAGATGTTTTACGCACAACCTAATATAGGGGTATACAAGTAGGGAACTGGGAAGTAAGCTCGAAATAAAAGAACTAAACAGCANGGGTCAAAACAAGCATTTCAGCATATATGGTCCAATTGAAAGTGAAGGTATTCTACCAATCCACTACACAAAGTATTTGACAAGAATTTGTAGGGAAGTAAATGGTATCTAATGCTGCATGTAAATTATCTTAAACAACAAAAGAGACACTGTGCGAGTGATCCCAAAGACTTCGAATAGAGCACCATATCACGATCACCAAACGAAACAGACTGGCTGGCTGCACATTCCCACATAGATATTCTAGGAGAAGGCAAAGTAGAGCACTTTTTGTGAATTAGTCACTATCGATTTGCCAATCAATATAGACAAAACCACTTCCAAACAAAGAGGAGCTATCTATCGGGCTCTCCGCTCACACAATATACGCAATATGCAATATTGTTTTTGTTTTTAGAAGAATGACGCTGTAGAATTCCCGTTTTCCATAAAATTGCCATGAAAATCAAATGTTTGACAATAAAATGAAAACTTTCTGCACTTTTGATATTTCTACCGTACTGCATTCGCCTTCACGCAGCATTTTGAATGGCTCATACGGTCAGAAAAGCTGCTGCTTCTGATTCACCCAGCCGCCATGGAGATTCACTAAAAAGTGGAGTTAAACGTTTTGAAAGGGGGACACAAGGGTCAAATTATGAGAAGCCAAAAGAGATGAACCGAGAGGGCAAGCGGTGTCTGCTAGTGCGGGGAATAAAGAGCACGGTACCCGAAAAGCACAGTTACGGGCTCGTCCGTCCGGGGCCGAAAATTTGCCCCTAACTCGCCATTCTTTTGATACCTTCGGCCCGCGTACTGCGGCGAGATAACAGCAGGACGAATCATCAAGCCAAAAAAGGATAGCTCATCTTCAACCAGAATGGAAGCTGGGACTATACTCGCTAGTACACTAGGGATGGACGCTGCTTGAGGAACCGAATTTCACTATTTCATGATATTGCATAATGGTTAGATATCTACGTTTTCATCTCAACTTAAGTCGCTTTCCAATAGAACTATGGTAGGTTGGTAACTATAATATTGTGAAAAATCTATAAAACAGAAGGAACCTCAACATAAATACTAAGCTAAAAAAGATGCTTTCAGAACAGTATCTTTCCTCTTAGCGTGATCAAACATTGAGATCATCGGTATAATATTGGCAGATTGAATGACCAGCTCTACCATAATTTACTTGTAAGACTTTCAATCTGAAGCCGAATGTTTCGTCAGCATAAGCTGACGGACAGTAGGAATGAAGATGGCAAAGCCGCACTAACAAGAGGAGCGGAAGCCCACGGTCTGTTTCATCGGTACTGGATGATTAAAGAGTGGGATCGCAAAGCCATCGTTTGGAAAGCCACTATGAGAGGTTAAGAACAGCACCCATTCGCTGCAAAGAGTTTTTCGAATTTATAAAGACATTCAATTCGCCTTCATCCACTTCAACTTGGCGTCGTTACCGGAAGCGTTTTCTTTTTAGTGGATGACGTGGTGGGCCAGTCAATGGACCATCCCACTCACATTCTTCAAAAGGGTCTGCGGTTAGAATTCGAGGGCTAATTGGCTCTCACTAAAACTTGACCAGTATCAAAGAAACACCTGAGTTTCGTGCCGTTATAAAACTTCTTCCTGAGACCGGAGAGGACTTTTCCAAAAAGTCTTTCTCTCTTTTCAATATGAAGACAATGAATGGAGAGGGGTGCCTCGTAAATCCTTCAAGTGGCCCCTAATCAATTCAGATTATCTCTTGAAAAATTCATTCGACCTCTTGGGGTCCTAACCATTACTTTAGGCACTATTTCAATAGTTTTTTCGACTTCTGCAGAGGTTCCCAAAAAGGAAGAGGGCTGACCTCAACACGGTAGTCTTGTAAAGAACTTCTTGAATTGTAATCGGACGCCCGAATCTCAGTGCTTTTTGTAAATCGTTTCTAAGTAAACATTGCCTCAATGTGGACCATAAAACGTGCTTCGGGGTATCCCAAAGCATTATGCAAATAAAGCGTGAAATTTGATCCCGACAAAAACATCGCAAACACTAAAATCGTTCAAATGACGAATAGGTATTTAATAAATCAAGGGTATTTCATTGAAAAAAGTATCAAAAAACAGTTCTTCCACTGTATGGGATACGTTCGCGATTTTGATGCGAAAGGTGACGCCGAGTGTGATCGGAAACCGGAGAAGAATATAAATTATAACCGGTTTCAGGCAAGAACTGCAGCGCGCCTGAAGCCGTAAAGTATAAAAATGTAAGGTAGTAAAATTGAATGGAAAACCTTTTTAGAATATATGGATCGAAATTGCAAATTCTTCTCTCAAGGTTTTTAGGCTCCCAAGCAAATTCCACCACTGCTGAAGTGAACGGAGTTGAAAATACCATGCACTACCGATAAGGAAGGTGTTATAGAGGAATTTCCACGATGAATCAACCGCTTCTGCTTCGACGGTACTGCCTAGTACTGCTGGTTACGAGACGATGAACAACTTTTACGGATTACAAACGATAGAAAAAACGCCCTCAGTACTCGAGGTGACATTAGCGGAACATAACAGACGGAGTAAGTTTATGCGAAATACTATTAGTACTGTCTACTAAGAACAGATAGATCAGATAAGGATCAGAAGTTGTGAAAGAAAGAATCGATGAAGAATGTTAAATCATCCCTGCCCACCAGTTTGAACGATGATGCAACAAAGTTCGTGTCTTTGGCGAGTTTGAAAAGGGCGCATCGGCGACCCTACTATTGACACTGCCACGGTTGTTCCTGACATAACTGTGGACAATTCACAAGTAACTGTACGGCCAAACGGATGTCCCCTTGAATGATTCGTCCAAGAGAACATTTTGTAAACTATGGCGTCTGGTACTACCATGCACAAAGTCCAAAAATCAAATCAAATCGAACTATTAGTGAGACCTATGCCTAGAAAGCGCTCCATTCCTTCGACACTTGCCGGTTGATAAATTCGGTCTACGTAGAGCACCTATGCCTTCTAACCTTTGGGATCACTACAGAAGTCCATCCATTTAGACGAAAAGGGTATATCGTCACATAACCCATGCAATGAGTCCTCAACACATGATGGGAAGATTTGATGACTATACCATTACTAAAAGGAGAAGTAGCTTGCCTGAACCATACTCTAACCTTGTGATAGCTCGGGCGTGACGGAATAAAACATTCGCTCTCAAAAATTAGGTTCTCACAGAAAGAATTTTACCAAGCGTGACAGAGAAGATAGGATGACGCATGCTGAACGCCAGCATGATCACTACTTCAATAACTTGGGTTAAAAAGTCAAGTGAGGGACGATGAAGAGTACTTACGGTCCGTTGGCCTTCACTGACTTCCACCCACGCCACGAATTTCACAAACGTCACAACACTGGAGAGAACCGACCTTCTTATTGGGTTTCAATCACATTTTAGAATAGTTTTATTTTGTGAAAATATGCAGTTCTTAAAGAATGCAGGAAACTTCTAAAGAAGACTCAGGAAAATCAGGCCTTTTGATTTGATTTTGCAGAAGGTTGCAAAGAGTTGTTCATTACCTACGTCTTCAACTCAATTCTAGAGGTTTGTAACACGACCCTGAACTGCTGAGATTTCATCATGCAAGGCTCAAGCTTTCGAGTGGAGCAACCCCATTACAATTACAATCAATATTTCGATGCTTGAAACGAGATTTCAATGAAAATTAAATAGAAAGAGGTTCCTTGGAACATTGGTTGAGTCGTTATTGTGTCAATGTTACGATCTAAGCCAGTTTTTGAAGATTTCGAAAAATCTGAAGATAAGGTAACTTTTCAAAGAGTCATGGATCATTTCTGATCTCTGAAACGGTATTATATGAAGTTCAATAAGGTAAATGATATATCAACATTATAATATTAATATTATTGCTCTACTGAACAATGAGAAGAATCAGAATTGATCGGGCTTGAAGCCTGTCGAGGCAAAAATGGATATCCATGCGAGCGTTATTCCTCAAATTCCCACCACCGACATCGACGAGACGTCAGTCTGACAAACGATGCGTGAAGCTCTGCAGGACAGGTTCCATATTTAATGCGTTACGAAAAAAAAAGAACCTTGAATATAATAAATCGTTGGTGTAGAACCAGACTAAACACTAGACTGGTTTCAGTGGGTTCAAATCATGGCCAACGACATGGCTGTAGTTTTCACAAAACATAGTACCTCGCACAGCAGAATCCCACTTGCTTCATACGAGTTGACATTTTGAAGCGATATAAGAAATAGAAAAACTAGCAAACTCATGGTCACTGAAAACTTCAATATGTGGATGAGTAAAACATCGGAACTGACACTAAATGCACTGGAGAGCTACAGTTATAGATTGCGAAAGTGAGCAAAAGTCACACGGAGATGAATTTCTATACAGGACCACCATGATTTAGAATGCATTCGATGATGTTCCTAGGAATTTAGACATCTGGCCATTGCTTGACCGTTACTGCGTAGAAGGGTAAGGGCTTTAAAACTATTCAAGAAAACTGCCAGGGAGGGTATGCGGTGAGACGACTGGCTAGGAATCGCCGCACTTTGTGAGCGGATCGGGGATAACGCCACATACCCGTTGAAAGCTGGAATTCCCTATTTGTTCACACTATGCCGAATTCCCTAATTAGTTGTATTTCCAACCAACCGAGGGGTGTCCACCTTTCGCTCTTTTGTAAGATGTATTTATGAGGATCGGAGGAAAATCCCCTGAGTTTTGCAGCATCGTTCTCATTATATTAGTGAACGGGTTTCGGAGGAGATCCTTGAAGCGACATCCCAACAGGGGTTTCTCGTCTTTACCTTTGCCAGCCTGGCTCAATGGTGAACCTGTACAGTTCATTGCTTTTACCTACCATGATAATAACAAATATTAATAAGCTATGTATGGATTATTTGTGTTAAATTCGATGGAAAGCGAAAAAAGGTTAGTTAAAGAAGTTCGTTGCAAAACTCAATTTCTTTTCTTTGTCTATGATGTAGAGATCACTAAACGCTTCAACGTGATGTATTTACTGAGGTTAGCAATGGTGAGAAGGAAACTTGCAGTCTGAAATCTGTTAATTGTATCTGTTAATAACCAAAGCTAGCCTCGCAAAAAGAAGAAGTACGAAAAGCCGATAACGAATGCCATGTAACTTTTCACACTCGCTGGAACAGGAATAAATTCTAGTCAAGTACAAAAGCCCGCAGTTGCTTCACACTAATATATGAGATGTTGCACATTCGGGCTGCAAATATCCGAGGCAGCGCACCTCACACTATGATCCAACATACTTCAGTATTTATTTTAAGAACAGTATAACAATAGCAATGAGGAACCGGTATATTGCTTGTATAGTTGGACGCTAAATATACTAGCATACGACCGCAGTGAAGACAATTTCGAAAATCCGAGTGAGAGTGGCTACGATGGACGGTTGGAAAGCGATATGAAGTACCCTTCGTTTAAAACAGGCTCGAACCATTGAGTAAGTACGAGCCCATCATAATAAAAAACCACTTTTCGCAGTTGTCAGCTCAGCTGCAGTAGCAACATAAGAGATTCATAGCAGATTTGCGTCTGATCTGCATGGAAATCACCAGAGCTTCCATCGATCCTAATCGAATGATATGTGTACTAAAATTATGTAAAAAAGGACGATTGAATGAGAGGCGAACCACTGAGAACAGGGGTAAGAGAACGAGAGAGGGAGGCACAGAAACCGGGGTGAGTGGCGGAGCGCCCCGAATCGATGCCAGGGCATAGAGAGGCGTTGCAGAAACCACATGCTCACCTACTACAGAGACGTGTTTATGCATGTATGTAAGTTCAAAACCCGAAAATCACCCATTGTCTTATCGGGTGGCAGCCATGAAAGCAGGTACTTGTAGAGGGGGTTGCGAGGTGACACAGGGATGAGGCACGTGTGCCTCGGAGGGTGACATCACATGCCGACAAAATCAAATACTAATCGGGCAGTGTGGGTGAGTGTGTGTGTGTTTTGCATGAAAATACAGCAACATGGTCGATACTCGACCACACATCGATCGCATAGATCGGCCTGTTTTGAAGTGGACTTTTTGCCGGCATAATATTGCCGGTTTCACGACCAATAGCTGTGCGGAGGTGTTCGCGCTCTAAAGGAAACGCTCCTGAGGAATTTGCAGATGTTTATCTTTATCATCTTGCGAGACAGCTCTTGCAGAGTAACGACCACAAAAGTTAAGAAAGATTTAACCGCAAATTGTCTCAATTGGTCCTAACACACAGAGCGGTTTCGCTCAACAGGCAATTGAGCTGTCCACTGCGATTTCCTGGATTCGAGCCTCAAGCTTCTTTCTCACTAATTCACACCTCAACGAATACCTCACAAAAAAGCGTTTAGTGATTTCTATATCACAGGCAAAAAAGGAAATTGGATCTTGTGGAGAGCTCCTTTCATCAAGTTATTTTTTTCTTTTCCATACAGTTGGTTTTGCAGGACAAATTACAGCTCCAGGTGTTGGTAAACTGAACAGCATAGGTGGAAGTGTTATCTGACGTACTAGTCGTCTTCAATTTCTTCAAGAAATGCCGATTGAATAGGTATACAAAAGGAAAGAAAATACCGCTATTTACGCAATGAAGTCTGCGCTACAGTACGATTAAATAGCAGAACAACGAGAAAGCCTTTCGAAGTTGCACCAGGGAACGGCACGTCTTCATAGGAGCAACTCCACCAGTTGAAAAACGTAAACTTGGGTACTGATATTAGCAGGCACTTGAACAATCTCTGAATGAGTGGGCGACGCACTGCAGCCGTTGTGATCGGGACGAGAATGAATGGTGGAGTGCTACTGTACGAGAGGTGTTGACGATTGGCGAAGCGATGGGCGCTATTTCGCGCCTGCTTCCCGATTTCAAACTCGAGGTCGTCATGTTGCCCCATACATCGTCTTACCGTCCCCATCTAGCTGGGGGTAACGGCGATAAGCAGCCAGCATGTATTTATGTTCTTTGTAGTGAGCGCCTAGTTTGAGAGCAAGTTCAGACCATCGACGACAGCGGTGGCGGCGATGGCGGCAGCAGACGCTATAGCTATGCGGTAGAATCGCTAGACAGAAAAATAAGCCTTCGTGGGTGGTCTGTCTCAACAGCGACAGCTGCATGCATCAGAAAGAACTCGCAAGAAATGCCCAGCGCACAAAGCACACACATCAAGCGAATATGATAACTTATTACCACAGCCCAGAAGGGTTGTTGGAGCAATAAAGAGGCCACCCTAGCTTATTGAAGAATGGCCATGGACAGTAGCTAAGCATGCCATAAAAGCAATAAAACAGCACAAAAGTAAATCAATGCCTTATGAGATATTGCTTGAATGCCTACTTTTATATTACTGAGTTACTGTTTCGACAGCACACTCTTATAGGGTACACTAGCAAAAAATAACAAATAAATAGAACAGAAATATCAGCAAACCAGTCGAGCTAAGTTACATTCCGAACATACATCGATACGTTTGCAGTAATTTGTATCATACTCAAGGTTTCCGAGAGATTCAATGAACTTTGACTTATGGAAATAACTTCTCAGCTGGCTTGAGAAACCACTGAGGATCCGTCTGACATGCAAACGATCACGATTTTAAGGTCTTGTGGGACAGTGACAGAAAAAGTACCAAATTTGTATCGTATGTCGTACACGATTGATTTAAATTCAATTTTTTCATTTCTTAAAAACACAACCAAAACAAGTCGTACAGCTGGGAGAACGCAAGTAGAATTTGTGTACATCCACGGGTCTAAGGGCAAACTACCATAACAAAGGGACGGTATCCGCGAAAAAAAAAACAGGTCTGTCCAGCATTTCAGAGGTAACAATTGGATTTATACTATCCTTGCGCTATGAATAGGAGCAAGTTGAAAGCGAATCGTAGAGAGGTTCAAGAAAGATATCAACACTAGTCACGTTTAAGAGGGTTTTTCGACAGTTCTGAAAGAGGAGCCATTCCCCAAACCTTTACCATTAAATGGCTGATGTCAGTAATTTGAAAGTTTGGGTAAAAAAGGAAACGTGAGAGTTTGCATATTGAGGAAACAGGTTCAGATGACCTTGATGTGTTGTCGGAGGATGGCTGCGCATCGTCGTAAGAATAAGCAAAGACACAATAAAGACGGGCTATAACTGTCGGCATGTGTAGAATGAAATTGAATTCACAAAGTTAAGCAGTCAGGATTCCCTTTTACTCAGGAATCACCCATAAACATCACTAATCAGCTCACATATTAGCTTAGCTTCGATTTGAGAAGGTCCTCCCGTTAACATCAGACAAACTATTAAAGGACGTAGTTCACATAAAGGCGGCCGGTCCAAGGAAGCTACATAGTGAGAAGAATCAGCCAATCTTACTTTTTGAAAGCCTTTGAAATTTGTTAGTTGCAGTAATAAGAAAATTTAGTGAGTAGTAAAAGGTAACTCAATAAAACAGGCGATACCTAGTGCTCCCACAGTGAGCTGGAAATAATCAGGCCCCTAAATGACCCGATGAGAATGAACATAAAATCGGCCTATTCTTTGCCAGTAGTTTACTGTGAGTCAGAGCATTAGCTTAAGCAAACCTGAGCGCTTGTTAGACCACAATTAGTTAATAAAAAGACCAATGTATTGTTGGAAGAGAACCTTTTGGTAGAGAGCCTTCGTCTAACAAAAGATAGTCAGCGGGCAGCAGCAGACTACTCAGCGCAGTTCATTTAAGGTCGCGCATTCCTCCCGCTTCGCAATCAACAACACAGCAAACGACTTCAAGTTCACTTGGTTCTGACTGATAGCTTTAGTCGGGGACATGAACTTTGAGCGGTTGATTCAAGTGAATATTTTTTGCAAATCAGAAGTGATGTGGTGGCAACAAGCGCAGACTATCGCACGTATGTTTTGGGATCGAATCCAAGATCGATACTCGCCCACGTCAACGAACCCTTCCATCGGGGGCAGAAAACTGGTACCAGAGTAATTTGGGAGGATGAAAACATTGAATTTTTCTTCGATTGACAACTGCAAAGTTATTGTAGAGGCCAAATACATGTTCAGAATGCCATGCGACGCTTACAACGGCGTCTCAAGATGCGAAATAGTCTCAGATGAGACTCAAATCCACATGAGACATATTGAACAAGAGAAGCAACACACATATTGAAGAGCTAACAAAAATAACCAGTCAAAACAAGTAAGTTTCTACAGGATTATTGATCCTTCTATCAAACCTAGCATGGACTATCCAGTTCGGAGCGATTGAAGAGTCAGGTAAATCTGGACCTCCTAAAATCCGGACTTTTACCTAAGTGCTATACTTGTGGTCGCGATCAAAAAGGAACCTCTACACCAGCTTCCCCTCTGAACTCCGGACTTCTATCAAACGAATATAATCGAACATCTAGCGTTGCCCTGGAATTAATAGATTATCAAAATACAAATACTGGCACTGACGTTTCTATTTGCTAAAAATGCCATGAACTGAATCATGAACCCCATCGTTTTCTATATCAGGGTATTAATCTTTGACAGGTACTGCCACGTTGGCATTCTTTGTCCTACGGGAACTATCGCTCTAAATATTTAAGACCATCAATCATTATCTAGGGTGTGAATGCACTGATAAACTGCAAATGTTGCCCTTTTTAATTCATGATAAATTCGAATCAGTTTCATGGAAGTGGATGAAAACACTGAGCGGACAGCTACGAAGAACTCAGGAATTAGAGATCTAACAAAATCCCGTTCTCCGTAGCTAAGGCTATGGCAATTGAGGTTTTTGACAAATCAATTTTTAAAAACCTAGCATAAAATGTCGCAGAGAAATAGGGAGATCAGATGATGTTGAGGTGTGCAATGAGTCAATTGCTGTTGAAGAATGCAAGTAAATTAGCCTATATGGTTAAAGCCTCGTATTGAAGGGAATTGTTTTTTCTATATTTCATGGGTTATTTTCAGTGGGCGCTGCCTACTATACCTGCATGAGAGAGAGAGTGACAGGCATGGCGCCATCTCGGTAAAGAGCCCCTTCCAAAGTGCTGGTCAACAAGAGACCAACCAAGCTTGTTATTGTGGCTCTCGCCACTTTTTTACTGCACGTAATTTATTATCACTNAAGGGAATTGTTTTTTCTATATTTCATGGGTTATTTTCAGTGGGCGCTGCCTACTATACCTGCATGAGAGAGAGAGTGACAGGCATGGCGTCATCTCGGTAAAGAGCCTCTTCCAAAGTGCTGGTCAACAAGAGACCAACCAAGCCTGTTATTGTGGCTCTCGCCACTTTTTTACTGCAGGTAATTTATTATCACACCTTTATTATAAACTATCATATTGTCACAACCATGTAACCAACAGACCCATGGAAAGTTGAAGTTTTGGGAAACCATTTTAACTACATATTTTATTAAAAGTTTTGAGTTAACCCCGAAGTAATCTCGCGGCAGCAATTCTTACATTCTGCGGAGGAATTCGATTTTTGCGGTGATTAAACTTTTTTTATTAATTAACCTCCACTAGTTTTACTCAAGACTTCCTAATTTCAGGGATTGGAGTTCACAGAGATGGGAAGGAAGTGATAGACACATGCTACATATTGAATGTGTAACAACTCTAACAGAAATAACGATCAAAGAGGCAGGATCGGATAGTTGGAGAGTAAAGTCGAGAAAAAGCGATCAAAATGTAGACAGGTTCGCTGCAAGTACGATCAGATGCTTTCCCGAGGAATCGACGTCGCAGTCGACGAGAGACCACTGTATCAAATCCCTGGGCAGGCAATAGTTCCGGTAAAAACAGACCCTGGGTCAGGGCAAACAGGGTTCCTCCTTGAGAATCAAAAATGACGCCTAGCAAAAGAGCGATCCCTGAGTGCTCTTCTGATCTGGTTCTCATATTACGTCTCGCAGGAATAAATAGCTTCGGATATCGCCGAACGATGACGAGAGCGGAAGATACACAAATAATGTCTCTCATCAAATGCTATTGGAATCCAATACATGCTAAATAAAAACAGTTAGGTGTACAAATAGCATTGGGCTAAATGATAAAGCCCTTAAATTTACATTTACAAAACCTGATTATATTTTATTGTCGAAGAGGCGACTGCTGGTTCCACAGGGATCGCTCTGCTACCAAAAACGAATGTATTGAAGCCAAAAAGTTGTTTAGAGGTGCTTCAGTCTACTGATTATTAAAAGATGTCAGGAGAATTGGACTGCTAGCGTGTGAGCCTTTACAACATCCCACCAAATCTGCCTAACACAACGCATTTAAAGAATGGGTGATGACGCAACTCTGTTCCACTTGCAACCGGAATATCTCTTCCCTAAGAAATGTTCATAGTGATTCCCTTATTACCACTTTCAGGAAAGGAAACGTCAGTAGATTTTCAAATTCAGAAATAGTGGAACGGAACAAGATCCTCAAACGTTCATGTATCAGCGTTGGGAAAAGCACCTTTGATGCTGAACTGGGGATCTAAACCTCGTAAAGTTACAGCTTTGCAGAGATCGTGCATAGTAAAGGATTAGGCCTAAACTTGAGCAGTTTCTCGTAAGTAATGATTGTTTGTTAAGAGGAGTAAAAGTACGTTTCAAATGGAAGCGTGCCTTAGCCAGCGTTGAGATCGCAAGTGAATCAGCGCGGCAGACGACTCGTTTGTGATTCAAATGCGAAATCAATAATTTTCGCATCTGCTACCATTAAAGGCCAGGAAGTTGTACAGAAAAGCATTGACGTGGTTTTCTTTCAACGATATGGGGCCATAAAGAATTAGGATCCATCACGTTCCATTGCCTGCTCCTTTCACGACCTTATTTTTCGAAGAAAAGAAGTTCAGGACTTTTCCATGACATAGAGATGGCGCTCTCATTCTTTCATAGGAAAAGAGGGACAAACAACCCAATCAACTATGAGAGAAAGACCTTCACTTGAAGCCCGTGCTTGGCTCTTTGTAGAAGAAGGAAACGTGAACGGTATTTAAAGTTCTTCAGCTGCTGAATTATAGGAGAAAAAAAAGATTACAGTACTCACCACAGTCTCATCTCAACCATAAACCGCCTGTCAATCGACTCCTGGTGAGGCTGTCGATATAAAAGTAGGGATGATATTATAAAAGGAGGAGGCCGTCTTCTGAGGTTTATGGCTGCAATGCGGGAACAGGGCTCTATATGTACAAGAATTCCTCATTGCCCGATGTGCACACAGCTGATTATGGTGAAATCCCGCTCAGCAAATTGATCACTGTCATTCACTTTCCCCTTATCGTCAGTGCTTTATCAAAATGGATAGGAATGACAACAAATTCAATCAGTTCTGTGGTTTCGAAAAAAGCTTGTAATTGAAGAATTATTATCAGCGCAAGAATTCGACGGAGCACAGCCAACAGGAGGGACTGCTCTTGATAGGTCCTCTTTCGCATTCCACCAGTAACACTCGAGATTCACATGTCCTGCAGTGTATAAGTTCCTTAAGGAAGTCATAATACCTAGATGAGCCAAGAACCTGGATTGGGAAAAACCAGAGGATTCCAATGGTTTCCATTTCCACACTTTTCCGCCGCAAACAAAGAATTTTAAATAAGTACGTACTGATAGTCAGATGATAGAGAGAAGTCTAAGGAACCATATAAATTCGAAGGATCTATCGAAAAAAAATTACGGAAAAGTTTCCTAGCAGTCATGAAGTGTCAACCAGGCCTGTTTGAGAATGAGCCTGCGATAAGTTCAGAGAGTGGGTGTAGCAGGAGTCCATAGGGTTTCGCGAAAGTGTTAATCTGGCGCCTGCTCTTCATCGTGCAATACTCATTGTAAACTCATTTTACCTTTTGACCTCGAATGACTACAGGAGGGGATTTAAGGAGGGATCAACATAACTGACACAAACTCTAGAACATGAAGGAGATGACAATCGTTAAGGGCTCCTGCTTTCCTCGAACTATGAGTACACAAAACCTCACTATCACTCAGTTGATATTAATATTATTCACATCACAATCGTTACTATTATTGACTTTATAATTGTGAGCAACAATACCTACTACCCTGCTTTACTGTTATGCTTCCCTATAGAGAAGCTTTGCCACTTCATTGATCGCTTTTTTGAGAACTAGGTTTTCAGAGGACTGCTTCCAGTAACACCTTGACTCATTCTCATATTCGGCCCTTAACTATATTAGTTCAGAACCTGAATAGTTCCTCAAGAACCATCCTTATTCTTGATAATCACCAGAGTAGTGAGTAGTTCAGTAGCAGAACGTAGTTACTCAGTGGAAGGTTTCATTCGAAGCTCCATCCAAATGGGGCAGTGACGCCCCTTTTCTGCCCACCCTCTTTTTTATTCGGAACTATAATATGATTGTAGACTTCTGAGGATTTATCTAACGCATGAAGGAACAAAGTTAAGCTGAAAACGTGCTTTCCTTTTAGACGCTGAACTCGTCCGAAAATTGTACACGTCAGTATTTGAGCCATACTGTTCGTCTGATGATATCGGCAAACAATTGAATGAACGAGATGCAAGTGCAGCAAGGGTGTTTGATGAGGATTTTATGCGATAGGCAATGATTTCAATCGGGCCAACAACACATGGGAATGTAACAACTATACGTCTGCTATATCGATCTCTGAAACGTCCTCCCACCAGCAACTGAGCCGCCATGGCGACTCGCGTCGTTGTCGTCGCTGATTGTTGTAACCGAGCAGCGTGGCTCGCTCTCGCAGACTGCCAACCCGCTCGCATTTTGTGTATAAGTGGGTGTTGGTGTGTTGGAAAACGGAATGACATTGAATTCCCCACTAAACGTCACTCTCTTCTGCTGATAATGTGATAAAGAGAGAAAAAGGGCGACGAGAAACAGAGACAGAGAGAAGAATTCGAGTTCTGAAAAGGGTCGTTTTGAATGAGCCGCCGACGCTCATAAATCTATTAGATTAATGGACGGAATTCGACGTTATGGCACTTCTTTTATCGATGTTTCATCGATTTTGATAATTCGTACGAGACAAATCGCGCGAGTACTCCAGGTTTTTGTACTGCCAAGATGGGATCTGACGGCAAGGTCTATCGTTGAGAAAACCGCTGAGAAGATTTGTCAAAAGGATGGGCTGCTCCCACAGAAGGTCATCTTGGCTGATCTCATCGTGAATTGCATCATGTAGATATTTGTAGCCGGTCACGTTCAGTAAACTTGCTGCTGAACACCCATTACTTTTTTTTCTACGAAGTACCGCATTAGAAGTTTTCAGAAGAATCATTTTGCGATTAAAGTAACTATGCATCACCGCCCCCGAACACTCTTATCTGATNATGATTGAAACGAGAGAATGTGAACCAATTGAAAGCGATTCGTCTAGAAAGAATGGTATTCCAGCGATGTAACCTTCACAGTAAAGTGGTAATTTACAAGAAGCAAGCCAGTGAGACAGCGATGCAACTAATGAGTCTTATCAGGCAACATAATGAATAGTAAAATCGTGCCGTCGCTTTGCCCATCGCAGTAATAAGGCGACCAGAGCACCTTATCGACGGGCTCTCCCAAATTCGATCTACAGTTCCGATTTTGACCACCTCTCAACTCCGATTCCCAGATAATTTTGTAACGCAAAGAGAGGTAATAGCATAAAATCCGGGGTGAAACGCTAAGAAGCCTTGAAGATCGGGAATGAATTCTCTATAAATTCCGCATTAGCGCAGGAAATATCGAATTACTAATAGTAGACATCCAGTGAAAAACGATAAAAGGAGTTTAATGGGCCGAACCACTTTTGCTCCCAAAACAAGCATCCTTCGAATGAGTGCATCGACTTATGGCGCCAGAAGCAGTAGAAATCTCTCCAACCCTACGCTACTCTGCCACTGAAGCTTTCAGGTGAAGGTAGTTGAGTCAATAAAAAGTAAACAGTAGCTAGCTCAAACTTGGATGTTCCCTAATATTGCTCCAATTATAGGTCCATATGTAGCTGAATGTCGTTTGCGACGGGGTTCCCATTTACGGTGTCCTAACACGCCCATGATATTTTTTTTCTATTCAATGGGGCAGAAATGCAATCATATCAGTGTGACCCTAGTGCGATGAAATCACAAAAAGTCAAATCACAACAAAGTCATTTCTAACGGTGATTTTGCAGTGTAATGAGGAATCGATCTCCCCACAGAGCATGACAGTTGTTCACCAGCTGCTTGAAACAACGCCTTTACAAAAAAGGCTTTTTGATGAGAAGCGGAGATCGAAAGTCACAAAGAATCAGAGAAAGACAATTGTAGAGAGCTCTGATCATTTCCTGTCCCTTTTGTTCAGTCGATTATGCTTAGGTAATACCTACAAGTACATACACTGTCAGTTTACCACTTTTTCAACAATGCAGCTGGACGGAAGTTGATTTCACATTCTCCCTGAGGGGATCGTTTCTAAAATCTAGAACTTCGCTTTTCGAATGAAGGCCATTCATCTAGCGAAAGAAAGCATCCAAGCTGATGGTAGATAATAAGTACTTAGCGGGTCAGATAAAACTGCGATGTAAACAACTTCATCCATGGATGGTGACAGAGTCGTCTGAATTCTCATCATGAGTTCATTGAATGAAGACAGCCTGTAAACCTGACCCATTTGTTGTGACGTGTTAAGTGCAAAGTGGAAGAATCAAACAGCGACGACCATTTGCTTTTTTAAATTGGGGAACAATGGCGAATTCAACGAAGACATGCTATTGAAATTTTACGGAAACTTTCGACTGCACTGGGTTCAATCTGGGGCTGAGCTAATTTTGAAGAGTTGGGACATTTCAGTCTGATCGTTCAATTACATGTGTTCACTTTATTACCAGCGAATATTGGTGGATCTGATATTAATGAAGTTTAATAATAATATATAATAATACTAATCCGATCACACGGGGAATGTTGAGCTCTCCTCTCTATGTCGAGGTTGAATTGTCTTACCAAGGCCTACCATTACTCCTACTCCTTGGTTCCTCTATAAATTAGTAGTAGCAGCACCATATTGAGTAATACAAACCGTCCGTGGTCAAAATCGGTTGCCATAATCGATCGCTACATTTAAAGCTGCAATCCTACTACATACCTTCAATTTTCTCACAGTTGGAATGTTGTACCACTGAAGAGAACAATGTTTTGATTGATTGATTAGAAAGGTTTATACAGAAAACTGGTGTATCGGCCAAAATCCCTACAGCGTAAGTCGTAAGTTGGGGGCACGTGCGATTCTATCGCGGCGATAATGAGGTCACGCTGCAAACTGCGCCGCATAGCGCTTTGGGATGCGAGAGTGAAGTCAAATTCCATTTAGCGGCTCCCAACAACTGAGACCACTCCGTCCTGAACGCAGTTTCACATGCATTGGAAAATGATGAACGATTTTGAGTGCCAAAAGTGCAGGAAACTTTCTGAACAGTAACCTCGCCGTACAAACTGAAAAATTTTCAAGAAAAGTGAGATCTAAAGTCTCAGAAGTGAAACCGAGAATACCTTTTGAAGTCTCATTACGGTCGTGTCATTGCATACTCACGACATTTGTCAACCATAATCGCGAGGAATCGCGGATCGCGATTGTGGCGTCACCGTTCTGTGTCGGCAATAGAACTGCAACACACCGGGAGGCTGGCAGTAGGATCGGTTTCGTGTAATCGATTCGCCGCGCGCGGCAATCGCGGACCATTCGCCTCATCATTACACTCCTAGCCTTCTTCACACAACTCAATCAATATGCGATTATTATTTTTGGCGTGGTTCTAATCTTAATTCTTTTGTTCCTGTATTTCTTACTTGCTGCTACATTTTTTCGCGCACGGCCTGCCTCTCGTAGGCTCGGCTTGCCTCAGGACACGTGTTCCCAAGTAGCTCGGCTCATTTTTTCCCCATTTTTTTCAACTGACTGAATTTTTTAGTTAAGCTTCAGAGAGAAACCGTATAAACTGGAGGCGAACTGGAGGACAAAAGGGCAGCAGATAAACGGATGCGGTGTCTTCTCCCCAAACATGGCGTCGAGCTCGTCGCACCCGCCGCGTACCGCAGAGGTGCGGTAAAAGTTTGGAGCGCGCAATCTGATACTCAAGCAGCCCTTTAACTATTTACAACTGCTGGTATTTTCTTCATTCCCGATGCGAATGGACTCGATCGTCGATACTAGGGTAGGAGCACGCTTCTGCTTCCCGCACAAAAACCAAAATGCACTGTAGAAAGTTCAATAGAAAAAACAGAAAACAACGAAACCCAATCAAAAAAGAAAGGCAGCCAACGAAAAATATGGTATATAAAGTATGATATGCCTGCCGATTGACGTGGAGGCGGATTGTGTTCGGTAATTGCAGTTTGAAGGTGGGAGACAAAAGATTTGCATTATGCGGTAAAGCGAATGTGGGAAATCGAGAAGTTCCGCCATCCCAGATAAATGGACATTTGCCGTTTGTATATTGATGTCTGATGTGGCCAAGTTTGGATGGATTATACATGATGAGGGTTTCTTCTATAACCTCCAGCCGCTTTCCTTCAGCTTTCTAGAGCATTTTCGTCTTGGTCCCGCCTACCTCAGCGCAAAGCCCGCCCACTTTGGAGTTTTACCACAATTTGTCCATAACCAGTAGCACTTTTCTACCGCTTTCGAGAGCGTTTTACAGTAACTACGAATTTTCGATCACAACCCCAGCCACCTCGGTACGAACATCCACATTTTCTCCATGTGCTAGAACGCGTTTGAACAAAGTTATACATACTTCTAAAAACTATCTTCCATTTGGAAGTACGCGCGCCCATCGTAGCGAAGCTTAGTGAGCTCATGCGTGCTCAGCATGCTCTTCCGGTGTCTGGGCTGTCTGTCTGGACTTTTTCCAAAACAAAATATGATGTTTGGATGCTTGACACAGCCCATTCGGGTACTTGTGGGTAAAGCTGCGCTATGTGCTGTGTTGTTCTTGCCTTAGACCCACCAATCCCTCTACAGTTACTTTTCATCTAATACAGAATTTCGCGACACACAAACAAACAAACATACAGACATACATCAAGGATAAAATTTTTTGGCGTTAACCTCTTCTAAGGCATGAGCCTCCGCATCCGACTTTCATTCAGAATCGTAGTAGCGCATTAAATGCGTATGTGACCGATACAATGGCTTGCGGTGGCCAGCCGATGTACAAGCAGTGCTTTTATTTTCTCAGACGAGCCTGCTACAAAATAACCGACCACGGAGGGATAGAAGGCACAGTTAGATTAGGTGGATACCGATCCAGGACTCGAACCAGTGACCGTGCGTGGGTAAGAATGCGTCTCTTGCCACTACTCCCATGCCACCCCTTTTTACATTAATATAGACAATTCGTGGATTATATATTGTAAGAACCAAATACTATTGAAGGACTCTTGAAAAAAGGAATAGAAAACAAGCCGTGTTTTGTTGCAAGTCGATTAGATAGCTCTATTCGCTATTAATACGAGGCTTCAACTTGAGACTCGTTGCAATATTTGCTTTTCGTTGCAGCTTATGTCGAAGATGATGTCCGTCGTTACACTCTGACACTCACCCTGACGAGTTGATGTAAACACCCTGCCACAGGGATCGTATTACGTGCGAAATCAGGCTTTACCCGAAGTGCTGAAGTCAGTTTCAAAGCAAGAGTAGGAATCGAATTGCAGTTTTCATCCGGCAAATACG
Organism: Haemonchus placei; assembly: GCA_900617895.1. NCBI lineage: Eukaryota > Metazoa > Nematoda > Chromadorea > Rhabditida > Trichostrongylidae > Haemonchus > Haemonchus placei. Next base: position 49,420 of record UZAF01016184.1, read on the forward strand.
GAAACTCAATAGCAACGCTTTCCTTAGGAGTTAAAATTGGTAAGGAGAAACGTGACCTTAAAAGGAAAGACATCGAAAGACACACCTAAGCTACGAAATAGTAGAGTCGCTTCGCAGAGCCAACGAGAATTCGAGAACAGACGAGTGACTCGCACCTTCCCAAATGTTCTCCCATTACTTATGAATACGATAACTTGGAAATATGCAAGAGTTAGCGGGCGGTTCTAACACTTCCCGGTGTTTGAAGCATTTCAAATCACAAGCATAAACTGTATATGTAGGGTATTATGGCTCTATTGGCGTGCAAATTTTTATCCGCTTTGTAGTTGTGATTGCAGAACGCGGCAGGTTATGACGTGTGAAGCTGGCTAGTTTCAGGGCCTGTTAAAGCCGCTTTAAAGTGTAATTTGTTTTGTAAACACCACTTGTCGTTTTCAGTGCATCTTCCAAAGAGTATGATACATTTAAAACTAGCTTGCTTATCACAAGCATAGCTCTTAACTCTTCTTAGTCCTGATCAGCTGAATCAGATCGTATCTGAGTATTTCACAGAGAATGTGTGTATTTATAGTCTTGGTTCTCAACTATTTGTTTCCCGAATTCCTTTCAGGAGTTCCCCAGTTCCCGCCGCGCCCCAATTATGACCAGAATTGGCATACTGAAAGGTAAAAGACAGCTCACATAAAAACATTGTTAATACCCATAATAACAAGTTTTCTTGGAGACACAATCCACGACTGAAATGGATCGTTTTATCGCATATCACTCCCAAAAGCGGCCGCGTTTCAACGGCTTAGTAGAGGCTATAACTTTTACAATGGGGCGCATGTGCTGTAATTTCGAACAACAGAACGTTCTATGCACTGACACTTCTGCTATTCAGCATGAGAAAGGTATCTCGGAGTCATCGTCGACTAGCCCTCTAATTGTAAGAACAAAATGCTAGTATAGGATAGGGCGTGGGTGGAGAGGACGACGAGCAAATTCCCCAAAGTTGCGGAATAAAAAGTTTCTTCAACACGGCCGTCCCAGGGTGCGGGACGCATCTAGTTTTTGAGTCTTTATTGTGTCCTGAATAGTCTATTTCCCGACTGAGAACGCCTAATCTGGCATTCTTGGGGGAACATGCTTTCGCTGCAGGAACCTTTGGAGATCATGGTTATCACGGACTGGGCCTTCATTTACCATTCGAACTACGAAATGAAGGACACAGGAAGGGACAGTTTCTCTGATGCAGCTGAAACAACATGCCGAAAAGATTACAGTGGCAAGTGTTTTGTATGAAGCGAGCGTTGCACTATTTATTACAACCTTCTCTGAGGGGGCAACGATCAATTTCCCCCGCAAATAACACAAGTAACCGGCTTTCAATGAGCTCCGGCGACTTTATTACCTCGACAAGATCTCCCTGTTTTTTCTCTCTCATGCATGTGCGAAAGCTCCTCATCGTTTACAATGACTACGTAGAGCAAATACTGCCGTAAGTACAAGGGAGAACATTGGATTGGCGAAAGCACCTAATATGTAATTTTGCTAATTTGGAAAACTAAACAAAAATCGAAAAATAGAATCCAGGGAGGTTTTGCAAGTAACCGTGGTCCCCTCAAGTTGTAGACCAATTTGTCAGATGTGCCAGAGAAATATTTCACTAGTAGACTATTCATATAATCAGAAAGCAAAGCTCCAGGTCTCATGGGAAATGGCCAAGGGTATCAACGTTCAGCTGAGGTTAGGATTCGAACCCACGACTATGATGTGAAGGTAGCATGCCTATTCATCAGATCACTCAGACTGCACAAGCCTTCAAGCAACCGCTCACAAAACAAAAACGAAAGTGGCAGAGTCCGAAGCGAACATTGCAGTCCACTGATGGATGTGAATGGAGCAAAACCCATTTCATGCTGAGCCCATAAAGGCAAGAATCAATACCTCACCTTGCAGCATAGCAGAAGTATATCAAACCACAGAAGGATAGCACTGAGGTATTAGCTGCATATATTGATGTCTTAGATGTTCAACTATCACTTAAACTTGGCACTGTACTTGATCTCACCTAAGACTTCGAGATGTTATGCCAAGATTAACTGAGAGTCGAACATGGTGGCCTCAGCTGCACATATTTAGAATATTTAAACAGTCATGCGATCGAGAGTGAGTAGACAGGTTGGCAATACTGTACTTTCTACTGAGATTCGATTTCTCTAATAACAAAGGTTAGCATAACTGGTCCTTCACTAACCAGGAGCTTCCACATGGCGCCACCGCCAAACTTGGGATTTCGCAGTTCTAAATATCAGCATGAGACTCAAGAGCGGTGAAGCCACTAGGTGGTAGGGTTCCGCTTGAATAGCCGTGAAATTAAATTCAATTCTTAAACGCCTTTGATTTTTAATTAGTCAATTGGTTAACTATAACATGGGCCAGCTGCACTAGCAGCCCACCTAGCAAGCCCACAATGCACAAGCCATATGTTTTCAACTCTTGTCAATCTGCAACTACAAAAAGGCTAGTGACGAGAAGCTCATGCAGCGATCGATTTAATCTTTTTGACCTACATTCAATCTCTTTCAGGGGCCTTCAACCTCTCGAAAACATATGGTTCCTCAGTGATGAATTTGTTTCCTCATATCGCCATAATGAAGCCGAGAAAAGAGTCGATAGTAATGAGGATGATCATAGAATAACTGAGTGAAAGACTCAAATTTGAAGTTGCATTAATTGAGAAGGGGATTAGCTGTTGTGATGATTGCAGTGGTCAATGGAAAGATGCCATCCACTTACTACATAGCTTCCTTACAGTAATTGAAGCTAAGTGCCTAGAGAGATAGAAAGTAGTAGGAGAAGAAATGATGGCTGAAATTGCTGCTGAACTAATAATAAAATTGAACTGACCGAGGTGAATAGGTTGCTAGACGCACGGTGAAGTGGTCGAATGCGTAGAAGACTAAACGGTTCTGTCGACTAGTAGCGTACACGGAGTACACACGCTGATAAACACACTCAAACACAATGTTTGATCAGTGATTAGGAAAACGGCTTTCTGCCATGTGCTACGACTCGTCACGGCTCGAGTGGTATGTCGGAGCAATAATCAACAAAGAAAACAGTGTATGTAGCTGGCTGTAATAGAAAAAAAAANAAAAAAAAACGGAAAGGAAGAGAAGCAGAGAACGGGAAAGAGAGAGAAAGACAACGGAGAGCTGGGCAGAGTCGATGGGATGGGAGCAGCTGAGACCGCCGGTCTGAAACGGGTGGCCTGTTCGAGTAATTCAGGTTGACGACCTTTCATGATGTGTGAAGAACGGTAATGAAAACGGTAAGTGATCTGGTATATCCTGTTCCCAAAATTCTTCTCAACCTTACCCTGTTAGGTGTGACTGGCCGCTTTTCCTAGGATTATGAAGTATTGATCACGAAATTTTCGAGTAAGTACGCAAGCGCGGAGGTAGTGCAGTGCCAAATGACCACAATTGCACGCATAGTCCGTGAACGGATTCATCGATACCGGTACGGGCCAACTTAGCCCCACATACCTCCAGGATCAGCATCAGTCTCGTCTGAGACTTCCCCATCGAGTGGCCACCGCATGTCTCTAAAGGGCCCCACATGCTGACAAACGTCACCGCGATTCTGAATGGAGGACAAGTGCTGGACACATTTCACAAACACGATTCAACCGAAACAAAAACTCTTGGACGCTATAAATGAAAAAAAGAACAAGTGAACGAGCAGAGATGGAGTATGAGGGTAGTGTCTCAAAATGTTCTACTATGTACTACTTGCAATTTGCTGTAATTGTAATAACATGTCTAGCAAATATTAACAAATATTGGTAGATATAAAAAGCCTTTGAGATGAGGCAAGAGGCAACGTTACCAGTGCACCATCTACAGATCACATCACTCGTTAGCCAAAAGAAAAAACCTAACTCAAACATTTTTTCGAATCTGATGGGAAGCTATTTTATGGCATACTTCGAGGAGATTGATTAGTGAAGTTTGCTTTTTTCACACTTATTTCATTCATGAAAGTTTTTCTTCGTTGCAGAAAAGACTTGAACAAGTTCAAAAAAGTAGATTGCCATCATGTAAACATACCTTACACTTGCCGGAGCACATCAGTCATCCTGTGTTTGTACCGCTAAAAACCCATGAAGACATAATGGTGGAAGGATGTGCCGTTAGAAAAAGGTCGAAGACAAATTGTCCCAGGAGACTAATGAAAATCATCTAGTTGTTGGAACAAAGTGGACTTTAATAGAATTTTTTCCCGTCAGTTCAATGGATTTCAAGGAAATTGCTGATCTCTGATCTGCAACAACGATTCATGGAGAAAACTGCAAACTTGATCAAACGGTCGAGTATTACTTGGTTCATCCACACACAGGACTTCCTAAGAGCTCCTAGTGGCACATGGATGCCAACTTATTTACCTATTTGATTCACGCTTAGGTGCACTAACCACAATTTCATGACCACCTTAATTCAACGAACTGCATTCAAATAAAAGTAAAGCATGGTTCAGAACAAAAGGCAGGAACAACTCAGTCACGTGTGTGGAATTCAATCTACATATGTAAGGCAGTCCGATGGTCATTGATCCACAAGGTTGAGGCTTCCATTCTTTAATGAAATAACCTCATCAGGATCGTAGTATCGTCATTTTTTCTACCAGAAAAGTCCGATGATATATTGTCTGAACGGTATTAGTTTCGAGATAAGATTCTTACACCATAGTGGCACAATCGGCAGCACTTGCTACTGCTCATCTCGCCTCGAAATACACGATGAAAGAAAAGAAATGAAAGAAAGAGAGGAATATGGATAACTCAATAAATCGTTCAATAAATATAAATGAAATCGCAGGCAATCCATAAGAAAAAGTGTTATGCGTGGCGATGACCCTGTTGGTCGAAATATCGATGTCTATGAAGGCAGTATTGATCTTCCAAAAAAGCCATCGATAGATGTCGACAGTCACAGAGCAGCGTTTTCGCTCTTCATTTAACTAATTGCTTCGGTTGAAAAAGCTGAGGCATAAAAGTATGCTGTTCTTTGCGAAACTCATGGTGAAGTTCGTTTTACTGCGTGTCTTATAGGTATAAGTAAGCTGGCGCTGCGGATCAGCCGCCGGCTGGTGGCTAAGCCGGGTGGTCCCTTCGGAACGCTTGCGGCGTCCATCGGGAACACCCGGATCGGCCAGTGGCCGGCGGTTGATCGGCATCGTCATACAACATTTTGAACATTTTTGCATTATCTTATGCTAATACTAAGTGTACTATATGCACACAGTTTCGGCTTCGTATTAGGTTGATGCATAATTATTACGGATTTTTTTCAGCAAATTTTACTTCAAGAAACCATAGAAATACTTAGCAAAGACATGTTCAAATAATTACTCCGGAACTTATCCACCATCTAAGTTAAGCATTGCTTCCCATTTGCTAGGCAGTCGCATTCCATAGGCAAAAGAGTTTCGATTCTTGGAAGCGACCCACGCCCGACGTCGACCATCAAGCCATCCATTTCGTCGATTGGCAATTTTCAACTGGCGATTGACGTGATAATCCATAGGAGTTTCTGTTGGTGAATAAGGCGACCCTTGAAGCAGATTCCATTCTTTATTTGGCTTTAGCCGACTGTTCCATCGCCGAGGTGTTTGTTGAGATCACTTCATGGCTGTGCCACCTTCCACGCTTTCTCGAAGAAATAGGGTCTAATGCGGCGTATATGGAGATGACTTTCTAGGCATATTTCTGTTAAGGAAGGCAAGGAGTTTTATTATATTAAATTCCGAATTCAATATTCTAATTGCATGAGAGAAAGGAAGCCGCGAAAAAATTCGCAATGATTATGCATCAACCTATTAAATTTTAGGCTAATTCGAAGTTGCAGGTATTGAGTGTTCTTTCAGCCGACAGGTCAAAAAACCGACAAAGTCTAATGGGGGGCCGGGGAAGGGAGTCTCTCATCTTACATGAAGCGATAAACCCAAAGAAGTGAGGAAGCCAACTTCATTTAAGCTTGGAGACAACTTTTAAGAGGAATAATATAGCATTTAAGCTGAGCCTTAAGAGGGATCTCTGTGGATGAGATGACTACCTTATACAAAAGTCTATACAAAAACCTAGAACGTAAAACAATCGAATATAAAGATAACTCACCGAGATCGATGCCACTTTCATCTTAAGATTCAGATGAAAAAAATGTATTTCCGTGGCTGAGGCTAAGAAAGGCGCAACCATTAGGGGGACGAAATATTCACCCAGTTCTGGAAACTAGTAGTGATCTAAACGACTCCCGCGCCTATCACTGGAACAAAATTTGAAGTAGGGTAGATAAGTAGCATCAGTTGGCCCTACTTATTCAATCTACTTTAAATCTCTGCCCCAATAATGGGCGTCATTCAGATCACCACGAATTCCGCCGCGCGGTTTGCCGTGTCCATCCAGAATAGGGTGAATGTACCAATACCTCAACCATCGATTCCGGCAACCATACCTATGCGCTCTAGCGTTTGGTTACAGAGATGAAGGGTCCCCCCCCCC
>UZAF01016184.1:56832-78688 GCA_900617895.1 Haemonchus placei
AGTTAGAAGGGTGACTGCATTCAATTTCAATTTTTTCCAATTCATTTTTCACCGTTAAATTAAACGCTCTTATCTATGGAATTTCAGGGTATATTTTCATCCGTTTTTGTGAAATGACCTTTTCTCAAGTGACCTACCGCGATCACTTTGTGGCGAGACCCCTGAAGCAAGGGACGACCTCGGCCGTTTTTGTCATCGCCTCCTCCACTTCATACTGGAGTGTCCCATCACTCAAAAATCCCGTATCCTCTAGCTTTCAAGAGGATGCAGCAAAGACGGCAGACATCCAGTCACTACCCGCAACATGAACTCAAATTCAGAATATAAAGCGTGCACTTACACACTAACTCTGACAAAGAAGTCAATTCCCCGCCTACGACTAGCTCGAGCGTGCGCCCCCTAGACTCCCTTCCACACCCCCAGCCCCCACAATTTCACTCCCCTCTCCCTTTCCTTTGAAATGTAATATTGCCCTCTGGAAACACAACACCTTTTTTCGAAAGCCTGTTTGAAATTTTGTGAACAAGAGCGTTGTAACAGATATGAATAGCCATATGAACGACATCAGTGAATGGCTTTTCCATGAACACCCTGGTTTATCACAAACAATTCAACTGTTTACTCTGTTTACTTTGACTGAAAATCAATTCAGTAATGTCAATAGAATGAAGGATACAATAAAAGAGTACATAATATCCAAATATCTAGCAGGTTAATGTCACATGGAGAATAACTGAACCGATTATTTGCTGCACGTTTGTTTCTACTCTTACTAATACTTATTCATAAATAATTGATATTAATGTCCAGTGAGTTTAGAAAAATATCAAGAATTATCAATGTATCAATGAAAGATTGTAATGGGTACAAGCCCACACAACATAATTCGACAAACCTTAGAACACAACAAAGTCTTCACAACTATGATCATGGATGGTCCAGGAAAACACACCCAGGAAATGAAGAGAAGGAATAGAAGAATCAGAATTATAGAAAATTATTTATGTACATTCTATGGCAATCTTTGTGAAGAAGTAAAAGCTATGACACAAGAAAAGACTCATTGGGAGGGGTGAGTTCCGGGGCCAGCAAATAGAATCACAGCAAATATAATCCAATAAAAGTCTCTGACAGGGTAAGTATTTGAAAAGGAGTAGTAATGGGTAGTTCCAGGTTGTACGGAAACCTATTACCAGTACAACTAATTCAAGGCATTCATGGAGCAATTAAAGTACCTACGCCGAATTACATGAACCACTTAATCTTCTTACAATTTCTATTCGATGCTTTATAAACACTTAAACTAAAGAAACCGTTGTTACTATTTAGTATAGGTCAGTTACTACACTACGGGCATTTTTTTATAAATCCATGATGTTAACAGCGTTCCTCGTGTCCACCGTACCATTCGTTGTCAGTTTCTGGAGCGCAGCAAACGCTTCCTGCTCTTTCTTTTCCTTTTTTCTATTCCTACGTTCAAACTCCAGCCTAAAAGGAACGCTTTATCGCCTTCAAAACAAGTAGCTGCTCTTGACAAGACCCCCCCCCCCCCAACGATGTTTATATGGTCATATTCGAACCATTACAGCACATATAGCGAATCCCTGCATCGTAGTTGCATCCCTTCAAGTGAACTCTGGTTTGAGTGTTATTGGTATGGTTTACCATTCACTTATTTTCCAAATATTTGCAAGGTATTGGAAGGGCAGCATTTGTTTAAAAGTATTCGACTGCCTAGGCGGTGTATATTGAAATTTCATTCGTGATTCAAACATGTGCCACTACTGCAGTGGAATGCAGCAAACTCATCAGCAGATGCTTTTTTTAGACCCCAGATGCCTGTCAGAAGACTACTAATGTAACACAAGTCACCTGTGCTCAATGATTCGTTGAATGATCTTTTCTGTCGTCATATCGCTCTTCGAGTCCACTTCACGGTATATACCTATAAAAACGACTACTTGAGTGTTCAATAGAAAGGGGCTTCAAGTCTTGAAGATTCGCAAACTGTATTACCACCAGAACCTCTAATTAGATCAGCAATTTTAGATCCTGTCTACTACGAGAGATATTCGGGTTGAAAATGCAGTTGAGGGACTGAAAGGGGGGGGGGGGGGGAAAGGAGAAGGCTCCCGCTTTCAAAAGTAAGCGCTGGAGCGCCTGCAGGGTGGAAGGCTATGTTATTCTAGCAGAGGAAATATAGTTTTCTGCCTGTTTTCTGCGGTAACGTACTAGCGTATTATTCCTACAGAAGGAGCAACCACCCAACCCGGTGCTCATTTCCTCCTCAGGGAAAAACTACGTTCCCATGGTAAAGAGATGCTTCTAAACACCTTTACAGGCCCGCAAATCCGGCTCGTACTCCCTCTCTGTGTTCTAGCTCTTAGTACTAGAGAAAAGAGGTGCAACCCCCTCCCCCGTCTACATTTTCACCATTTTCTGTTTGAGTGTGGAGGCGGGAATTTTCCTTACTTTACTACTGTCAAGAAGAACATGGCAAGGCCGGGTGGCACATTAATATAGCCGGGCGTGATAGTTGTACAGCGGAAGTGTGTTCGGATTCATGGAATTCACGTATGACAGAAAGCATGTGGTCACACTGATCGCGTAACAGAGGGAACAGAAACTTCCCACTTTCTCACTATTTCGCTCTGAAATGCTAGTTTTTTGCACGTCGTCCCTAATTTTTTTCTTCTCCATAACTGTGAAATTCCTTTTTTTCAGTGTCGTAAATCCCAACCCAAAACACTAGTCGGAGACTAAAGGCATATAAAGTCTCGTACAATATTCCTTCTGGTGTTAGTTACTCACAAAGTATATGGGCATCATTACATGGATAGCCTCGACGCAATCGGTGTATAGTATAGTGGAGAAAATTCACCAATTAACATTATTCAAGATTGCTTTCTACAGATATACAATAAATATAAATATTTATATATATTGATATAGTGAAGATTCACTCACCTCGTCTTTTTGCAGCTTCAAACGGATCGGGACCGATGTGATCGTGATGAGGTACACGACTACCTTGACAGACAATCTAAAATATTATAGTTGTCGTCTCAGCGAAGCATCTACAATCACTAGATGACTTACAGAGATATTGAACCGATCAATAATATCGTCAGTAACGCTGTATGGGGCTCCGATCACAACTTCGTTCACTGGCTGAAATAGAAAATGTCCTGATGGGCTATGGAGACTAAAAGATGCTGCTACAACTGCCACAGCTTCTTCTACTCTTGCTAAATAAACATGCAATCTCACCTTGTAAGCGAGGACGCTCAAAACTCTTTCGTGCAATGACATGATTGGATGGTTGCTTCCTTTGTACTCGTTTATAACCTTGAATATAAAAGGTATAGATTATTTCCACACTCACAAACATGGACACATCGTGCCCTAGCCCTTGCTTAGCAAACGGCCAAGCCGGATGGTCACTTACAAACTTTTGCAGCATCTCAGGACCATACGGCTCAGGCTATGCCTGGCGGAGCTCTGTTCTATCATCCCACTCAATTGGGTGTTCAGTTTATTTATAGTAACTGTTTTGGTGTATTGACGATATTGTCTTATAAGCCATTCCAGTTAATCACCTGATCTGTTAATATTCCAACAATAAGATAGTCGCCCAATTTGGCCGCCTCCTCCAGAAAGGAAAGATGTCCAATGTGGAACAGATCAAAGGCGCCACACACGTAAACGATCTAAAATATTTAAATTATATAGCTGACAGTAAAAACAAATTTGTAACGTTGTTTCTTGAAGCGCTGCATTATGGAGTGTAACCTTAGGGTGATCAGTCAGATCTCGGATTGACTGACTAAGGTATTGAGCGAGAGCTCATAACCAACTATCTTCCAAGTTGATCAGCGATAAGAATCAAAACAAAATATAGTTAATGTGTCAGGAAATAGTAACCTTATCAGTTGGCCTTGGCGCTCGCCCCTCAGCAAACTCGACGATGGTCTGGGTGGTCGCCATGAAGCGCGAAACGCGCGTCCACGGCGACTGTGCTACGCTATCCTGAAATCCACACACTACAAAAAAAAAAGTAAAAATGAGGCCTGAACAGTGTTTAAAAGAAAATGATATCAAATGCTATCACTCACTACTGCGAAGTTTTAAATTTCATTCAATTTCAGGAAAGTATTCAATTAAAACTTGTATATAGGTAACAAACAGCTTTACAGCTCGGGAATAATCCGAGCTTCTGTTTGGTATAGTGCAGTCAGCAGGGATGGCACATATAATAAGTATTGAAATAAGGTTTCAAAGTGAAGAAAGCTCCCCATTAGTTGCAAACATATTTGAGGGATGTGGTCGAAATTTCGTATGTTTCTCTCCATCTCAATCACGAATTTGTAAAGAAAACAGTGCAGTAACACAACGACTGCAAGTCTATTCCGTCACCCTTCAAGTGGGCGAAAAATAAGTGAAGTGAAGTGAAAGTAAACTCGTTATATGAGAAACGTTCATAAGAAAAATTGACGAGAAAGTGAACAATTGCAGTAACAGTATATGAAGTAGTAATGGTATGTATTCTGAGAAAACTGAGATGTATAGAGAGTTCGAAGAACGGTAGTTCTGGGAGCGAGCGTTTGGCATAATAACGCGGCAAGGACCAAGATGATGCACATTACAGCGAACGAGGGTTCGCACAAACAGCAGCCCTGCTGGAATCAACAAATGCCGGCCAATATTGAGGAGACAGCACAGGTTCGGATAGCAGTGTCGATGGGTAAAAAGTAAGAAAGTAATGGAATTAGTCGTTAACGCTGAACAGATTTCAGCCATGAGTTCCCTGAAGGAGGAGCATACGGCGAAAGTCGACGCCGAGCTTTTTGCTAACTTCCAGCATATGGTCTTCAGTTTCACATCATACGCAGTGGAAAGATTTTCTAGCACCCAGAAGCTGAGTTCGAGAAGTTCTCTTCTCAGATAAAGTTGCCAAACGTTCAAGTTCCCAAAACACTGAACTTACGCAGTGGCACTTTCAAATTCTCTTTTGGTATACTTCAAATAACAAACAAGTGATTTCCCGTACCTTTCCCCTCCCCACGAAGGCATCATCCCCATTCATGAGTTGGTCGATAGAGGTGCGACGTGTGATAAGTTTTTTCAAATAGAGTTGTTTCACTTTCCCTTTGTTATCTGCCTTGAAACTGAGCAGAAATTAGACACATTCTTTGCTGTTGCAATGAAGTAAAGCTTCAAAAGGAGTTTCGTTAAAGCGTTGGATTGGCAGTTCTTCCTCAAATTCAATAACCAGCATCGATACACAACAGCAAACTTGGTCATTCAACATACCGTGCTCAACGTTCGAGCACGTTCTCGATGCTGATCCATGTGCTCTTCGGACACGTGATGACATTTTGTCAAGAGAAGCATCCGTCCCACAAGGTCCTGAATGGAAAAATGAGCAGTCTTCTGGGTTTTCAGATCCACAAACGATTTGAAAAAGCCTCAACCCCAATACCCACTCGGTCCATCGAATTCATAGAGATGTCAAAATAGCTTCAACTGGGACGAGGGCGGGTTGATCCCATCATTCGAGGCTCTCAAGACGACTTTAGCTGACATCATCAAAGCAGAGGGTTAAACGTAATGGCAGGCCCCCTGCGATTCTTTCGTTGCGTGGTGGAAATTTTTGCATTCAGAGTGGAAGTGTGGCTCACAGCAAACACAGACTGACCAACCTTGAACATTTTAGTGCTTTGTAGCTTATATTGGATCTTATTTGAGGAAGCTGAATCTGATTGAAATGCGTAGAGGTGGGGGGATCTGGTTTTTAGGTTCAGATACTTGGACTTTGCACTCAACAACAACTTGAAATCACCGTGGTCGATACTCCGGCTGTTCGTCTGCATTCACGATAGCGCTTCGCTTTCTTCACCTCCTCGTATGTGTCTCTTCCGTCGGCTGTGAGCGTAATGTCATCTACAAGTGGAATTCATTGATTTCATTGATCTATAAATAATAAATAAATAAACCGGATGAAGAACTTTCTCAAATTATCTGATATCCTTGTTTAATCAACCATATCATTAGGTATGTTGTACTACGCAGAGACTTATACAAAGTTACATATGTTACTGGTAACCAGCACTCCTAGGATGTTAACCCTTACGACGTACATATTTACCACAAACGGCGTTATTTGTATCTTTCTATAAAAAGAAGCAGATAAGATTTTGGGTGAAAATGTATTTGGGGGAGCCAGCGGCCTTCTGTGCTCTGCGTCTCTGACACCAGACAGCAGGGGGCAGAGATGGTTTCCAGGCCGCAAGCCTTTTTATAGTGATAGTGATACGTTACTAGGTTTTTTAACGTTATAAATATGTTTTTACCTGAGCTCGAGAAGGGAAGGAGTTTGACGGTCTCTACGCATTCTGCCGTCAGTTGTCAGTGACGCGTATCACAAAAGCCTGCTGGCATCCCCAACTACATTTTCACCAGATTTTGTAAGACTTACCTCCATGAACACAAAAATCGCAGTCATAACGATTTAATGTTTCCACAGTTGTAATGTATGGTGCATCTTCGACTACCTGAAATGACATAGTCCTTACTACAACAATTTAGGGCAGACGTAAAGGAACTGAATCAAGGGAGTAATCTACCAGAAACATACAATCTAAACGCTTCAATCTATTTGGCACCTTAAATATCGCAATAAAAAATATATAGTAGAAGGCACTTCGTTGGTAAAGCGACAATGTTACTGACAATGAGAGCAGCAATCACCGGAAAGGATCGATAGATAAATTTGGCGGGAAGCCTGCAACGAAGAGAGTGGGTGAGGGTACAAAATGGGAAAGGGCAAATAGTCTGGAGCTATTCCATGTTGTTCGAAGACCACATTCAGTAAACGTCAGTTGTTGTAATAGCAATAATGTCAAATATTTCATGCATGTTTTTACAGTTTTTCGACGTTTGTGAATTGCAGCTGAAGTGGCGCTGGCACAGACAGGTGATCGCGTTGGATTTTGGGAATTGGGTATGCTAGGCAGCAGCATCAGCTGTTACAGGGTCACTCCAGAGTTACTCGTTACCTCTTGCTGTGATAGCGAAGAGCTATACATGAGAGGCAGAACAAATCGACGACATATCCAATACAATAAAATCGATATCGCTACCCTTCTATCTGTTGAATGTGTGAAATTGACGCTTGATGAACAAAAACCTTTTACGACTTCCCAGTTTTATGGCAGTTGGTTATCAGTATTTGTATTTAGCAAGCAACATAAAATTTTATGAGTAATCATAACATAGGAAAAAATAAAGAAGAACGTCACAGCAATGGGGATCTTTAAAAGTGAGTCAGGTCATGAAAGGCAATCCAACGAACCGACCTCATCGACCCATTTGATGCCTTCGACCATTCTATATCGCTCTTCTTCATTGAACACTGGTGGACCCTTATGCATCGTAATCTGAATTGGTGCTACGTTGCACTTTTTTGGACTTGAATCGTTCCTTTTTTATTCACGAAGATTGATTGATATGAATAAAAGTTATAGGCCGTTTATGTCAAATTACCATTGAAAGCAGGAACCAACCTCTTCATCATTGTGAACGCCAACAATAAGTTTCTTGCCAAATTGTTTGGCTTGACGTAATTGATTGGCATGACCAAAGTGTACCATATCATAGCTGTAAGTAAAGTAGAGTCATCGAAAACATCCATAGTTGCCACGTCATTCAGTAGTAATTAATATTCTAAAAATGGAAAAGGAATAATTGGGAGATGTTTCGCCAGTACAAAGACGAGACTTCTCGGTTGTGGTCTACCAATAGACCAAAAAAAGTTCCAGCTAACCAGTTACCACTCATTCAAATGAGGGATTAAGTCTCAAAGTGGTTTTCTGAGTGAGTCGAAGAAGTCTTCCGTCTCTTAATGGTCTGCCGCCTAATTAGGGCCAGAGTCTGGTAGAACCAAGAACAAGGCAGGCTTCCGCATAAGCTGGCTCGACATGTGACTGCGTCACTATTTTGGTATTATATAAGTATTTTACTAATAAAGTAGTTGATGCTTCATGGTTCATAGCATTTCCAGAAAGATGTTAGACTTGGAGTGTACGAAGATGTTACTTTTTAACCATGAGTTAGTGGTCGTGAAATCTTCAACTCTCAAGGAGGATGATTCGCCATTTTCTTTTCTATTTTCCGAATTCCATGCTTCCTTTGGGAGCTTTCAACGGAGGAGGGGCGAGCCATATCAGTCGCACTCCCTCTGGTACCACTTATTTTCATTTTGAGACTTTTACTTCATTTTACCTGTTTCACATGAATATCACAAATAAAAAAGTAGGTTAAGGCATGACTACGAACTTCAGCGATGCACTTGGCATGTGCCCAGCTCTTGCTGCAGTTCTGCACCATGCGTAGTGCTGCATAATAAGTGAAACACCATACTGCTCAGTATAACGGTTTGTTTATGACCACTACCGTTGTTGATGAATAGATATGACCACTTATCTATAAATGCTATCTATAAAAACATCTTTTTCTCACTAGTTCATTGATATTTTGACTTTCTGACTAATAAGTTGGGATCATCAAAGAATCGGAAAAAAATTATTACTCTGCTCTTATCCTTTTATTGAAGTTGAAAAAAATGCAATATCGGGTTCTGAAGTAAGAAGTGCAATGGCACATGGTTTATCTGTCATGTTTCTTACCACAAACTACTCCGCATGCCCTTAGTAGGCTGATAGCTTAAGTGCCATACGTTAATAACTTTACTTTTACTTCTACTGTAATAGTTCTATGTCGAAAAACCCAAAATTGACATACAGAAACCCTGCATTCATTCGAATTAACCTCATCCGGAAACCAGTCTCAAGAAACGAAACTAATCAGAAAATACGTCACGAATCGGGGGAACTCCGAGAGAAACGAGTAGTGTTGATTACTTTAAATGAACTGACATTAAGTCGAAGGTTTTGGATAAACAACGTGGCTTAGAGACTCACCATCCATCACACCATATTCGATCGCCTTTTGGGCCGCCGTCCGGAGCCGCCATCACGTTCAGTACTGGCTATGAATTACTGGCGAATAGACGGCAGCAATTATTGACAGAGAAGTCAACGATGTCTAAACAGAGACCGCAAAAGAATTAATGCCATCCGGGGGCCTGATAAGATTGCTTATCATTGATGGTCGTGTGCCCTAACGTACACACCCGATGACCTGATGAGGAGGATCTGGCCAGACAGCAGTATCGAGGAAGACGATTGAAGTCATACGGTAGCAGAAAATCATTCAAACGAAGGAAACAAAACGTTTAGCTATTCTTAGTGTTGACTATGAATTACTTGAACGAGAATAATGGTTACTCATATGATTCATATTGTTATGGAAACGCCTCGGAACAGTTGACGTGGCAAGACGGGAACCCCTATTGTTTTTATACATTAAGAAATTCTTTGTCATCTTAACTATAAGCAACTCATTTCAGATGAATCACTCTGATGCGAACAAAACTGAAGAATATCGACGTTCTAATAGGCATTTTTGCACGCTGTTTTTAAATGGATTTTGCTGCTGCTGTTTTGGCTGTAAAGAAGTGCAAGTTCGTTAGCCTCAAAGAGGCACGGGCAGAGAGAAATGAAGAAATATTGCGTGAACAAATGTTTCTCGGCAGCGCTTCACCACCATCACTTCTCGTTGCTCTCGGGTTCTTTAGGATCACCTGACTTTACAACTGCCAGAGAGTAGTTGAAAAATTTGCAAGTCTTCTATGGGCAAACGAAATCAATAGATAGATATTTCACGTTGAAAGACAGCCACTGGGTGAAAATGTATGACTTCGGCAACGTCAACATCCGAAACCTGATGTATGGGGCGAAGTAAGACTTGACAGATTTCGGGTTTGCCATCTCTACAAAGCCTCAGGTCTACAAAGTGTGAGAGCGAAACGACACAGTGTAAACATAAGCGGAATGTTGCCATTCAAAACGCAATGAGATGACTTGACGTGCGGGGCAAATGTCGTCAGAGGGTCGGTCAGTTCTTATCCACAGTTGCCACGCTCGCTCTCTCTCACGCACACATCTTTGCCTCTTCCTGGGACGTCGCTGGCGGCCACATCGAGCCAACACGTACCCCGATAGAGCCAGCCACCATTTGAAACCAACAGAACCTTGAGGAAAATGACGACAAGTCAATGCTGCAGCCAGGCAGTGTTGTTGCCACAAAGCTTTATCGAATCCCCCAAAAAAGCCCACACACACATATATGCACACATGGCGGTAGCTTTTTTTAAATGTTCTTCGCTATATGTTTGCAATGGCTTGCGAATCGATAGCGCCCTCCTACATCGCATAAGCCGAAAAATTCCCCAAAAGGATGCATCAAAATGCAAATACACCTGGAAAACACCTGGAGATATAGTTGTTAGTGACCAGAGGATGGCCGGCTAGGAAACTAGCGGAAACGGTTTCAGTCTCAGCAACTTCTCACCCATCGATTCGCTTCACAGAAAATCATTCCACAAAGTTGTCAGACCACTCGCTTCACTTCTATTCACGAAATCGTTCTTCAAATTCTCAAATAACTAATGCCTCAACAACCGACTTGAAGGGCTCGCTATTACTTGATTCTATTTTCGGATACACTATGTTATCTAGATTAGTTGTTTACAATGCCTTAGTGAACTAAAAATAGAAAGAAGTGTTTTAAAGGTGTTTGGCCACCGCGGAGGCGTTGCTACATGGTTATGATTTACCGGTAAGTTCAAAATTGGAAATTGCGCTAGAGCCATTACCATACGCTTGGATTGGGGATAAAATCCGAAAGTAATTCTAAGAAAAACTGTAAGGACTATTATTCTTTTTACCCGATCTCTGACCCATTTTTTAGGGTTATCGTTTCAGCTGTCGCTATCATATTTCTTTCTCTGCCCTTATTTGAGCAACATGTAAATCCCCTGCTATAACACGATCCTCCTAAGAACACGAATTGAACAAATTAGTCACGTGGAAGGTCAAATGGGTTCTTACCTGTTAATTGAAGAGAAATTAAAGAGAACAGGTTTTT
This sequence comes from Haemonchus placei, assembly GCA_900617895.1. Lineage (NCBI taxonomy): Eukaryota > Metazoa > Nematoda > Chromadorea > Rhabditida > Trichostrongylidae > Haemonchus > Haemonchus placei. The sequence continues at coordinate 67,882 of UZAF01016184.1, forward strand.
GTCAATGGGGCTGGTACGCAATCTAGGAAGTGGACTCGTAGTCAAGCCTGAAACTTCGAAAACGTCCGCTCATCTCCGCTCTTCTGAATATTTCAGAATAAATCAAGTATATCTGCCTTTCAAACTGCCTCTATGCAGTAGAAACAAAGTGCATGGCCAAACATATTCAGATAAAAGTCATTCAAAAATTACGGTTGCAACTCCATCAAGAGACCATGGGGGATTCACCTATTACATGAGGGTGCTCCTAACTTGAATGGATTGAAAAGACAAACTCAGAATCAAACCTGTTTTGCTCGGTCTACATGAAAACAGACTGGAGAATTACAAAACTTTCTTAAGCTCTTGTGGGACTGAAGTTGACTGACTGCTTTACACCCCGTTCAATCAAGTTGTAGGAGTCTTGTATGGAGATGAAGGAAACGATTCGGATTTGTCACATGACTAGGTGACTGAGCCCGTGCCTTTGGAAAAAAAGCTTAGCCCATGCTGCCATTTTCGTAGAAATTTGCACTGTTGCACTATGCAACTGCCTATAGTATTGACTAACGATAGTGCAGGTCCTATTATAGACGACGCAAGGATCAGACAAAAACAAAGGCGTTAATATGTACAAAAGAAGATGAGCTTCATTGTGAATGCAGGGCATTCGGCTTCAGTCAGGATCATGGAGCCGTCTGAATCCTTGTGCAATCCTTACAATGGTCCATTAGCGCCAATTATCGACAAACCACATGTTAACAAGCTAAGCACAAATAACTTTTACAGGTGCAAGACTGTGGGGTGATTTGTTCGAAATGCTAGGGACATTAATAGCCTAGTCACGGATTGAATTAAACAATATCACGAATGTACATACTTTGGAAACCATCCAGGGTGGCACGAAGTCGTGAACGCTGAGGAAATCGACGGCGAGAGCATCTGACTTTTAAGTTTATTTCTGGAAAGTTAATGGATAAGTTCCTCATAGAGAATCAACCAAATCAAGGTTCCAAGCGGTAGACTTCATTCAGAAACAGAAGCAATTACAATCTAACGATATGCAATGTGAAGGAGTGACAATGCGCAGTATGACAAAGGATGTTTTGATTAGATTGGAATTTAATGCAAAACAGAAAAAGCTTTTCCAGGCAGTTTGTGGATGGCTGCCCTTTCCGAATAATGGAGCCAGGAGAATTGCTCGAAATTGATTGTTGGTCTGATCCCTGATCTACCGGTTTCATGATGGCAATATGCAAGCAGTCGCCTAACTAACCGATCAGCTTTACTGATTGTGTATCACTTATTTATTTGATAGGTTTGAAACTTCAACAAATGGAATAAGATTAAATTTGTTCAGCTACTTTAATCCTTGAGCTTTGTAGCACTTTGTGATGCTGACTTATGATCATGATCCCCGGCCAGTTCAGGGCCACTCAGACTAATCTTTACGTCAAGATCTGATATGAGATTGCTCGGAATAACCAATGATGTAGATTTTTCTCTAGCTTTTTATTAGGTTTAGTTCCGCAGCTCCATTCATGTAGTAATATCAGGAAAAACGCGTGCTGCACCAGAATGTCTGCCACCTGGGTGGTCTGTCATGATCGATTTATTGCATCCGGACCTTTCGGGAGCAAAGAATCGCGAGTTGGATGAAAGGAAGTGGCCTAGAATCGAGAAATTCGAACGTCTATCTGTATATTGGGATTCGACCGAATCTTTATTCCATAACCTTGCATCAGTAATGGATACTCGCCAACTTTTTCATCGTGCAACCCCCTGATGATACTTGTAAGACCGCCGGTTGTATTTTTATGATTCGATGAACGGGCTCACCGTGCTTATATGCATATCATTTAGCTCGCTTAAAAAGTTGAACTTATCGCTATCTTTTCTCGCATCAGTAGAATTCTGTCGCAACGATTATATTGTTTCGAAGCGCTTGGAATAAGTATGGCAGCAGTATAGACTGCATTGAATTCGTAATGATAATGACTAAAATATTAGCAGAAACTCAAGAAAAAATAATTTATTGGCAACTATAATAATTATCATCTCCTACTCATGAAGTGGGTTACAAAGTCAAATACCTGCTCCAAGTCGAATATTCGATTGAAAAGGGCCAATATAACAGTTCCGTGTTATAACGTCATAACATATAGGTGGTTTGAAATCGAATGAGTTCATTAGTATAAAACGTCAAAAACGATGGTAAATGTGGTGGCGATGATGCAACCTACAGATAACAAAAAAAGGTTAGAAAATAATCAAAGGAATGGCCTCCAGGGATAGTGCAAATACAGCTGCTCAACAAGAACTACGAAAAACTATTATTTTATTCCGGTTTCGTGAATCCATTTTGCGTCTAGGGCGGTCCTCTTGCCATTTGAGCGATTAGTTTCTTTCGATGGGTCCACTATAATGCTTCTGCAGAATTCACAGCAGGATTTTTCCTCCCAACCTGTAACAAAAACTTCCAAAAACGACTGTAGATCAACCACAAATCAGTTCGAGCTGACAAACTCGTTTGTGTCAAATCTCAAAGAGCGAAAGATTGGCAGAGAGCTCAGGTCGGTTCGTGTAAATCTGCCCCTTATATATCTTCCCTCATTTCCCAGGTACTGGCATTTCACTGCATGTTTAACCCGCACAGTGACCTGGTGGGAGTTAGCCCTGGCACACAATAGCTATTGCACAATAGCCATTGTTAATGATTCTATCCATAAAAATGCCTGGAACCTAATGACTGAAGAGAGCTGGGACTCTCTATTCACCTGGACGAGATCCCAGTTGCTCAGAGATCTGGTCTCCCGACAAATATGTATGTTTTTTCTAGGTGACAATGTGACTTACAATAGTTCTTGATTGTTTGTTTTGGCCGCATGTCACGCTTATGCGATCCGATTAAACGGATGCCAATTTACAGCAATATGGGATGCCAGCTAGCCAGCTCTCACTTGCCAGATGTGCCAAAAAATAGAAAGCTCAACGAGCATCATTCCGTCACAGAATGTTCCCCAGGATGGGCGTTATGAATGACAAAACATATTCACGGTTTTTCGAAAGTATTTGCTTGATCGACATTTGGAATGAAAAAGCTTTTCATTTGTCCCATGAGCTGTTTTAGGTTCATTCAAAAAGGGGTTAGGCGACAATGTGGGGAATTCATACAGTAGCGCTCAAAAGTCTTCGGTGAAATGGTTCTTCAGCCGTACTTTTCAGTCGTAGCTCCTTTCCTACTGGATCTAATCATGCGAAATTCCTATATTTGGAGCGTGGATGTTTCGTGATTATTTACCACTATTAACTCGCAATCTGGTCATGTTCCAGATATGCAAAGAGCATGAACTCAAAATCGACTGAAAATACAGATGATGGTCCTCCTAGAATCTCTTCCCTTTTTGTTTTGTCTGAAGGGTACGAGCGGTAATGCCGAACACAGTGGATGAGAAAAACGCACATAAGGTCCGAGTAAGTGCAGACGTCAACAACTTCAGTTTCAGCAAAATCTGCTACTGCAACAAACACCTTGCTCTACCTGTGGATATTGCAGCTTCGCAGTCAAATAGTGTTGCGTAGGGTGAAATATGCTCTAGTTGAACATATCCAAATTTTGCGCGATTTGGTTTACTAAGAAGAAAGTTATGAACGAAAAAGCGTCAAANATGTTTCGTGATTATTTACCACTATTAACTCGCAATCTGGTCATGTTCCAGATATGCAAAGAGCATGAACTCAAAATCGACTGAAAATACAGATGATGGTCCTCCTAGAATCTCTTCCCTTTTTGTTTTGTCTGAAGGGTACGAGCGGTAATGCCGAACACAGTGGATGAGAAAAACGCACATAAGGTCCGAGTAAGTGCAGACGTCAACAACTTCAGTTTCAGCAAAATCTGCTACTGCAACAAACACCTTGCTCTACCTGTGGATATTGCAGCTTCGCAGTCAAATAGTGTTGCGTAGGGTGAAATATGCTCTAGTTGAACATATCCAAATTTTGCGCGATTTGGTTTACTAAGAAGAAAGTTATGAACGAAAAAGCGTCAAAGCATTTCACCGAAGACTTTTGAGCGCTACTGTAGATGCCCTCAGCTTGAGAGACGATTCTATGAAACGATCGATCGACTTATTGCCAGGCCTTTCGAACAACGTGCTTAGTCAGATGAGGACTATGTAATGAGTGGAACTCGTTAATCTGCTTCTGTTTCTCAACTCTATGGGAAGAGGCACGAGTAAGATTCACTGGTGGAGTTCACTGTCAGTATTCGAAAAGTAAACTGATCAATTTTAGTTAGATTGTAGGAAAAGTACGTCTGAACAGAAACTGAGTGCAAAGTCTTTCTGGTGCAAACTAGTGCTGGCCAAAGTCTATTTCAAATGATATGAAAACGAGAAGTTAGTTCACAAATTCACCGTCTCCTAGGCTACTCAAATTACGAGGAAGCTGCAATATAGGTCTTATAGTACTCTGAAGTGATTTGATCGTCGTGGTCAATCTAGATGGAGATCGATGTTCCTGATCTGTGATTTACCCGTAGCAGCGGTCCCAGATAGTCGAACACAAAAGATCCTATCCAAAAATAAGTTTCCAAGTTCTTGCGGTACCACCTGCGCTGGTGTTTCAAATGGATACGCGAACAACTATGGACCATTGAGGCGCTATTGACGGTGGTATTATAAAATTATCATCAACAATGTCTCATAGGCCCTTTATTGTTCATGTAATCGGAACAATTTGTTCGTAACGGCCACAAAAAGCGGTGCTGTCACAACAAACCTGTACAGAGCATTATGAGATACTGTGTAACAAGCCCAGGCCTGGAGGAGAACAATATGGCATTTATCACACACTGTATCTCGGATCAGTGTTACGGGCAGGATTAACATCTCAGCAGCTGCGGGGGGTTGTCAGAGAAGGACGGGGGAGTGGCTCACTCTCATTCCGAGCCATTAGGGCGGATCGTTCGGTGGCTACCGAGCGGGCGGCGGATATATGTGATCAGCGAATCGCTTACAACCACCAATTATAGCGGTCCATTCCATTCCATGCCACACATCGCCATTTCCTAGCGAAGAAGCCACAGTACCGTGGAGCAACTGATTCATCTGAATTCAATATTATTCAGCTGCCCGCTACATAAATTCTCACCTCGATACCATAAGAGCAGAATCACGAAATAAACTTAATGGACGCCAATAGTCAAATTGAACCGAGATTTAATGAATTCCTAAGAAGCTTACAGTTGCACAAAGAAAAATAAACAAAAAGTAACAAAGTAACAAAACGAGATAGAAGGGGTTTGTGATGAGAAATGAAAAGCCATATACCCATTGAGATAGCCCATCGAACGCTGGCATTATCATGACCGCGACAAGCGAGTTGTACTGATGCTCGAAGAAGTGACGCATATTAATGTCGATGTACTAGCATATTCAAGGCTGTGTTTGACTCTAAAAACGAGTATTCCACGATATCAACACTCTGGAACACTATTTTACTTGAACACGAGTATAAGAATGCATAAAAGTGATATAAAATTGAAATCAAGAGCAATTCAACACGGACTCAACCCTGCTTGCGCGCTAAGGAGGCGATGGATCGACTTTTCGTGGTCTCCCTGATCTCCGCATCGATTTCCTGTAGCTCCCTGAACAATACGAGCCCTGCCTTCTGTTCCAATCACCACATTAGTTTCTTGGGTTTGAAGACATTTTCGCTCCTAACTGTGTACATCCTAGAGAGCTTGTGTACTCTCCTCTTAACTCAACTCAAAGAACAGCTAGTTTCCTGCCAACAAGCCGAACAGAACAGTTAGTAATGGAACTGAAAGTGTTAATGAGACATTGGTTACCATGACACGGCACAATACTGCATATAACTGAAGGTAATGTAAAGGAAATGATGACACATTGACTACATGAGTCGATGCATCAGCTGGGCATTACAAGACGCGTATCTGAAATGACCAGGCTGATACCCGGCTCAGTTGTGTCATAGCGTTGCAGGATCGGATGCCAGCAGTAAGTAAATGAGAGATAGAGTGTGAGTGATCAAAGAAAAACGATATGCTCATCTCTGCCGGCTAGAAGTTGCGAGGCCAGTAAGGATCAATACTGCTGACTGGACGAACAACCCCTGGTCGGCAGACAGACACAGTTCCGAAATGATTAACGTATTCATCGATCAACGATCGACAAAGCTTGAAGCTTTCCGGGAAAAAGGCGATCATCATGGAGGGGGAATCGCCGTTAGAGCTTTATTGCCCAGAAAACCGCTGCCACAGAAAAACTTCCTACTTCGGTTGGTTTGAAAGGTTCGGGTGTCGAATCTAGCCCTATATTGGCACATGGGAAAAATCCTAGCGGAAACCGGAATTCTCGTGCTGTTGAATTAGAATGGAAAGAAAGTGAGTCGGTCATTACAGAAAGTTGAGAGGACAAGGGGAAGAAAGTAGGTTAGTAAGAGTTAGCAGAGGGAAGCTTGTTGAAACTGTACTAGTAACGTCAGAAGTGAATAAAAGAAAGATGCTGCGTTTGCGCTATGCTTATATGTGACTGGTTGTTGCTCATACGCCGACTGGCATTTGCCTTCATGCCAACATTTCGAGAAATCAAAACTTTTGCTTCAAGCACCGCCCAAATGAGACAGTAATGATGGTTACTGTAATAAGGTAGCTTCGTGTTGTTTTCAGATGAGCAATTGTGTCGAGAGAAAGCCTGCCCTTCGGTCGTCGAGATGCAATTGCTGTAGTTCATGGAGTTCCAACAGATCAATCAATATACAAGGAATCAATGGAGCGGGTGGGTTAGTATGATGGCCCAATTTCTGCTGCTGGTGGTGGTGGCTTGTGGAGTCACTGTTCGTAAAGAACTTCTCGCTTGACTTGCTCAGGAATCTTCCAGAATTCGATGAAATAGCTTCATCTTTAGGTTTTCTCACTTTTACACTCTTTCACGATCAGTGCAGTAATACAGCGTGTATATCCTTCGTAATAAACTCCCACTTTAGATCGCTATCACTGAGCTGTCTCGCTGCTACTGTCAGCATTTGATTTCATGAGAACAAGGAGACTTCCAGATTTGCAAACATATCTATAGAATTGCTGAAAACGATCTTTTGCCCGAATATCGTCATGGAATCAGTGTTCCCTCCTTATTCTACCCTACCAGAGTGCCCGCTCAATATATAGTGAAAAAAAANAAAAAAAATGTCCCACTAAACCATTTCTAGAATAAGAAGTATTCAACTTTTGCTCTGAAAATATGGTATGAGAATCAAAGCAGTCTAGTAATTCTGGGCGAGTACGGTACCGTTGAGGTGGCGAGGCGGAGGAAGTGATCTGCACTACTGACGAACTCCATTGTCCATTGACTGATGGATGCTCCCAGAAAGTCAATAAAGGAGAGTATTCCTTGATTTGACCTGATAAGCTTTTTTAAATAACATGGGTAACCCATTTCTAGCTAATAGGATACAGTTCAAAAAAGGCCGAATTTTCGGGAATAGAAGCAAAAGCACGTCGGCATAGAGCTCGAGAGTGAGCCAGCATTCCGGCGTGAAGGCCTTTCGATCAGGTATCTGCGCTCCTTCCCATGCTCGAATCTTAATAGGACTTCCGGGAATTTTATTCATCACCATTACCTTGCCTGTAAAATAACAATTATGACAGCATTGTACAGATCCGTACCATTGAAACGCAGTGAATAAAAGCGTATATGCCTGTCCAATCGTACCAGTCAACGCTCGCTTGGTATAATAAATATATTCTGACTCATCGTTGCAATGCTTTCAATGGAGAAGACAGCTGAAGACTCCGAAATCATATGACATTCCTATCGGCGATGGTAATAACTGAAATGTGAGCTGTTATGTATTATTCGTTTGTTACGCATATTGAATACATGTAGAATATGTATGTCGATTCTGTTCAAAAAAGTCTCGGAAACGATCAGACCATGTATGAATCTGTTGTTATTCCTTACCTTATGATGAAAGTGTGAAAACCCGTAGATGAGCGTAATGAGTCAAAGCTGGGTATAAAACTGTTGAGACTTCGTAGTGCTCACGTTGCCTTGAAAACGAGTTGGAGCTTCAGAATGTTCACCTGAAGGCCCAGAACTCAACAAAGGGAGTCTGATAAGTGTGCATAAGGCAGCAGCCGAAGAAAAGATTTGAATACTGCAGGAGTATCGCTGTTAAGCAGTGCTTCCTGCAAAGTTCATGCTTTGATTCTTTTTAGCTTGCGAAAGACGCTGAGAGGCGAAGGGTGATCTTGAGGACTTAAAACCTCCAACTAATGATTATTGCCTGTTGAGAATGAGGTGTTTCCAAAATGTTCGCATGAGTGACGAACTTTCCATGCTTCAGAGGTTTGGGGACTTAACAACGAAGAGCGTTAGTTTTGTCCATTCTTTACTAGTTTCCACTCACGGCGATACAACATATGCCAAGTTCGTGGGTTGGTAAGCCTTCCCGTTAAAATGAATAAAAAATATAGAAATATGGGACAGTAATGCCTTGTTAGATCCCTTCGTAGACAAACGCGACTTGCATTCATAATTGTGGTTGGCCCCGGAATGTATTTTTGCTCACACAATGATTTGGCAAAACCAACCGATGCACAAGTTAATGTTTTTATATTCTCTCATGCGAATCTGGTGCCCACTAAACAACACCAGAAAGTTGACGAGCTGGATTAGTCTGATGATTTGACGGCTTTTCGGCATCGACACGAAAACACAACAAACATTGCATCCTAGAGCAAAACGAATCAGAAGTCAGTTTTTAGAAGTTTTAGAAGTTAGAAATAATAAGGATACCTTGGAAAATTGTGTGGAACCATTTCGACGCGATCTCAGAAATGAGCTACCAAAAGTTGTGAGGGATACTGGGTGGTATGAGGCTGAAGCTCCTGCTTCTTCTCAAGCTATCACAACCTTGATTACAATGAAGGTACAGCCTTCCGAATCTTGTTTTTCTTTTGCAACATATGTGCGTACGTCTCCGATTTTGCTAATCATCATGGCACGCACGAAGATTGAATGATCACTTCTCTCACGTTTTTCTACTTCATACTTCGCATACGAGCGCATCAGCGTGTACTTTACACTATTTGGTTCTACTATGTGGGTCAAGATGAGCTGTTCGGTGCATGATCCGTTTTCATTTGACCCACTATGGTCGATGAACACGGGCCAGGCTCGGCCCGCTATGAGCGCTACATATACGCCTTCATCCCAAATTTTATACCTACGCAGCTATGAAGATTCAGCTTTTCAGAAGACTTCGAGCATATTTCTGGACTGTGTGAGGTTTTTCACAATAAGTGGTGCTCAAGAGTTGCCGCTCGTTCGGAGAAGTGCGACTTTGCCTCGATCGGACAATACCGAAACTCCCACTTCAACGTCAACGTCAACCTGTTAGCAATTGAGACAAGAGCGACCGTCAACAGCCCAACGCTCTCTCCTTCGTACGGTACCACATTGCTTTGAGCTTTCAGTACTCAACCCAATAATCTTTACATTTGATTGAGATCTTTCTCCGTTTTTACCCTCTTGGTCTTCTTTTAGAGAAACTATATCTTATTTCACACTATGAACAAGTAGACTTTTTAATTGCAGTTTCTCCGAAGCGAGTATTGTTTAATATCGTGATTAGGATTAGGCGATAATCCAATAAACATCAATGGAAGTAGCTCCGTTCGACGTAACTTTTACCAGAGTGGATCATCTCAGTATCGTAGCGATTCCCGACAACTCATTCATATCCGATGGAACGAACTTCTCTGACTGATTGAAAGTATCTAGATCGGGAAATCAATATGATGAAGAGCCTGGTTCCAGCGCTGAGTAGCTGAACAGGTGTGAGCAGAAAACATGTATGTACCTCGAGAAGAAAACGTTGAATATCCGGTTCCAAGATCGAATCTTCAGTTCCTTAGTTCTTGTTGCCTCGCAGAAAGTTTTTAAAAATATGTGGTCAGCGTCGTCAACGTGTTGCGGAGGAAACGGTGTTTTGAATTCAACGATACCTGCAAGTGATAATGGTTATCAGAACTTTTTAACTCGATCAGTGATCCAAGATCAAGAAAGCCGCTATATTTGCCGAGAAGTCGGAAATCAAGCAATGTGAACACTTCGTGCATCTTTGCAGAGACTGCGAACTGGAGTGCCTACCGACGGCATCTCCTGGAACACCGAATTGCTGTCAAACCTCAAGCTACAGTATTCTTTATCCAAGCTTTTACGAGCTGTGTGAAACATTTCATATCTCCGAGTGGATGGAGTAACGAATTGAAACCTGACTGGTGCCTCGAGTTAGAACTACTCAAAGAGAAGAAAAGGACAGATGCGTGACAGTGACCAGGTGCTCGCGGTCGTTGATTCCAGACTATGTTCACTAGGGGAAATATTAAACAAGAAATTAAACCGCCACGTGAAACTGAATTTATTTGAATGTCTGAAACTTTATAACTTGCATAACTCTTTATTTAATTTATGCTGCTTACTGAAAATGGATTTTAAAAAATGTTATTTGCCTGGTGTAGCCCAGGACAGTGCCTATGAGGACACGAACAAGTAGACATCATTTTCGTACATCGACTAATGTTAAGCCATGAGGAGGATTCCGGCTTTTTCCATAGTGTTCTTTTGTGAGTTGCTGCTCAGTTAACCTCATCTTAATTTTGTGGACTTCGCTCTCGGTGATTTACTGACTAAGAACTTGAACATCAATCCCAAATTATGTAGTGTAGGCACTCTAGGCAAAGGTGTCGATAGAAGGGAGTGGCGACGAAAAACGGAAGAAGACCTTCTGTGGAGGG
>UZAF01016184.1:79013-92004 GCA_900617895.1 Haemonchus placei
TGTGTGTCAAGTCGTGCGTCCGAGGGTGCGCGCGGCAAAATGCGCGGCGGAGTTCGTGGCGAATTTGAACGACTCCGGCGCCTATCGCTGGGGCCCAAACCTGAAGTAAGGTAGATTAGTAAGGTCAGCTGATCCTACTATTCTACTGTACTTCGAAATTGGGTCCAAACAATAGGCGCTAAAGTCGTCGGAATAGGTATGGGTTTCGCCGCGCAATTTGCCGAGCGCACCCTCGGACGCACGACTTGACCGTCCCCCTCGATCACCTTATGCGCATTCTGTCCCATGCACCATTCGCACCGACGCACCGAGTTGGTGGGCCATTGATCGCTCTTACGAAATCGAACGAATCGAACGGAGATCAACTCAACGAGCGCATCAATATGAGGAGCGTTCGAGAGTAGCATATCTTGTGACTTTTGCTTTTATTCTTTTCGAATACTCGTATTCAAGCTGCTGAAAAAAGTATTTGGAATTCCAAAAAAATTATTTTTCACCACCGTTTCACATTTGTTCATGGCGGACCGGCGGGGTTTAGTTATAAAAGAGCATTAGAGATGAATTTTATTCTCGAGCGCTAGGATCGGTCGCACCCACTGCAACGTCCTCGGTAGGGAGACGCGCAGTAGGATCGGTTTTGGGTAATCGATTCGTCGCACGCGGCTATCGCGGACCATACGCATCACCATTATTACATTCATTCTGTCATTCTGGCGTTCTCTATACAGCTCGATCGATATGCGATCATTATTTCAGGCATGATTCTACTATTGGTCTATAGTTCTTGTGTTTCTGACCTGCTGCTGCATTCTGCTACATTCCTTCGCGCGCGGCGTCCCTTTCGCCGAGAAGCGGCGATTTCGATCCTACTGCACCACACCACAGAGACACGACATAGTGCTCTCGATTAGCCCTAGGATAAATTCTTCAAAACTAGTCAGGGCAACAAGGCTTCATAACTATCGATTTCCACCACTTTTTCCTGGCAACGGAGCGATGGCTTTCCCAGGCAGGTCTTCATGAAGCGAAGCTTGCACTCGTAAATTTCTACAAATTAGATTGGAAACCAGGTAAATAACAAGGCTGGTTAATTGTAGGTAAACATAGCGAGGTATATATTTTGTAAAGCTTCTTATTTCTCTTTCTACCTAGGCAGTTAGGAGCAACGTTTTACGCCCGATCTCCTCAGCTCTCATTGTGTGAATGCCCGTCTTGTTCAACTTTTTCTGTGTTAGGTGTTGCCCCGATGGTGTCGCACAGAGAGTAAGAGAGGGAGAGTTATGGAGGGAGTAGGTGACGTGCACCGTCCTTCATTTTGAAGAAAATGAGCTAGCGACTCAAATATCCTGCAATATTGCCGCTGAATTGCTTCCGGCTCCACGATTACGCCTGCCCTCCGAGTCGACACCACTCCACACCTACCTCAAACATTTATTACTTATGTCTTGCTAATCGTATATGAACAATAACTGTATAAGTTTGTAGCGCTTTTACTTTAACTGTGCTGCATTATAATACCATCAACTATATTTTGTTATAAGCTATGGCAATTATAAACTCAAAAGCTAAGGAAAGGAATATGGTATCCCATGGGTCGGAAGCATTCGCTAATGTGGGCTGTAATCGCAATAGCACAAAATGTTCTGCCGACAGTAATATTCATTAATACGATATTGTCGAGCGTACACTGGTTTTCATAACTTCTGAACAAGTAGGATGCAGGCCGGTCCATTTCCCGTGTTGGGGGTCGAGACTTAGATTATTGCAACGTCTCCAATGAGTCGATATTGTTAAGTGGCGAACTAGTTATACAAAATTGTCTCAAGGATTTCAAGAGCGTATAAGCAGGTAAGTCTTGTTTTTAGATAGGCTCTTAAGATGGTGAGGAAGCGGGAATGTGAACCCAGGAAAGCTATCAATACTTGTAAAAATGAAATATATAATTCGAAGACATCATGTGGCAATCGTCCACATAGCTAATATGAGGGCTATTCATCAAACCTCCAATAATATGTCGCTAGTATTGATGGTATTGTATTTTTATGATAGTTAAAACACGCTGTCATGTTTGATGATGTACCGTTTTCTCTAGAACACGGTAAAAGAAACGTACCATTAAGAAAGTAAGAATGCTTTATGATGAGCTGAGGGGCTTCCATATTTGTACTTGAGCAGTGAATCATGTCAAAATTATCAGAAAACGGTGCCGAAATTGCGAAAATGCCGAAATTCAATCGGAGCTCCGCCCGGCCCTTGTCTAATCATCGGTTGTGATTCAAACGCTCAGCCAATTGTTCGGCCATGGCTCAGCATGCCAAAGCAATGTCTGTATCACATCGGTGTACGATTTCAGAGAACAATACGGGAAATTTCGAGAGATATCAGCTTCACACAATGCTCTCGACTGGTTTGTTAGCCCTCAAGATCTTCGAACAATCCTCGTTATCCCTGGGTGCGAAGCACTCATATTCGCTATTATCTATTTGGATAGTCAAGTAGTCTCCAAACGAACCCTTCTCAATTGCTTAACTAATAGACCTCTCAAATTCTGAGTGTAGCTCACGTTTACTTTAGTCCAGCACGACCTTCTAAACCCTTCTACTACATTACAGCCAAAATTTCTCACAGCCAATCTTCAGTGTTTGGTAGCTCACCCACTTGCGTAAAAGTCCCCACGATTTCACCGAAATCCATATAACTTCCTGTGATTCATGTTACATTCCTTGAAGAGGCTCTCTCTCATACAACTCGGGCAGGGCAATCAGTTCATGAACCTCTTACACCCATCCTAACAACTCCATAAAGCCCAACACACAAAGGCTAGATCAATGGCAGGAGAATGAATCCGTTAGAAGTCAGACTAGCACCATGAAAAAAACCTGACCTCAGGGAAGGGCTACTGGTCCATGGACAGCTCGCTCTCTGACGTAAGATAGCATTTGCGTATCGCTCCCAGTGTCTTAACCATTCTTTAATTCACTTTGAACTGTTTCAAGAACAGTTGAAGACTTCCTGAATCTCCATAGAAGTGGCTTGTGGAAAGAGGTGATTCTGCGACTGATTTTAACATTTTCGATTGAAAGGCGGGGGATTCAAAGGTGAAAATTAGCCAAAAATGCAGTAAAATAAATAAAATCAGATGGGGGGGGGGGTGGGGGTGAGTTGCGATCGTGGCAACGTTCCACATGCATGTCATCGATCACCGCAGGAATCGACTCCGTTCATGACCTACCTGCCTTCTTTGTCGTCTCCCCCTCGGCATTCGAATCGTATGTGGAAGCTGAAGCGCCATACCTACTCCAACAATTCTTTACCTAACGATACTTTGAAAGTCTTTCTGTCTGCAACCCTTCTCAAATTCCTATTCAGCTCTAGCTCCTTTCTCTTTTCCCCTTCCATTCGTATTCGACTTTTACGGCACTTGTCACGGACTTAGTTTTGGCACCATTGACGTCAACATTGTATTTTTAGCGGGAACCAAATTTGCCTTCTCAATTGAATGACACTTCGTCGACGTTTTCGGGTTTTCATTAGATCCTCCAACATGACGAAACTTGTTAGTGCCATGACTCTCTCGTACATATGTAACAAGTAAAGTATTTGTAAAATCTTGTTTGTTTCGGATCTTGTTTTCGGATTTCGGATCTTTCGTAAGGAACTCAATATGCTCCCAAGTAAATACTGGGTATTCAGACCTAGTAGTGAAAGAGGGAATAGTTTCAGCCTAGATTATCCAAGAATCTTGAGTAAAAGTCGTGAGCAGGTTTTCAACTTCTTCTTTTATCGTATCGCCAGGTGGTTTCGGCATCTTCCTAGTGAAGTGATGCGTTCAGAGAATTGCGTGGTCTTCAAAAGTAGGTTGAACAAATTAAATTTGCTCGATCTTATTGGTGTTGAGGATGTAAGTAAAATTTAAGTATTTCTGTAGCGCATTGTTCTCTTCGTAGAACTATTTCCCAGGACCGGTTGATATGGCGTGATTGGTCAGCGAATTGAGAAGCCGACGTTTTTTGTCACACTTGTTTACTAACAGCATTCAGCAGCTCTCGTGTGTGCTTTTTATCTGTAGTGCAGTATGTCCCGTTCCCCTCTTTATGTTGAAAGTAGTAGTAATAGCAGTACAATTCCATATCGAGCCTTTAAGCCTCGCATTCAGTGATGCATTCTGCATCGACTGGTGTTCTACGCGCATGTACTTTTCTGAGGCAGACGTACCCACTTCTACTAAACTTGTGTTGTTTGAAATGGCGCAGGTCAACAGTATTGAACATCATACCTGGACCTGGGTCTTACGCCCTGGGTTCGTGTTTAGATCAAAGAGGCAACTACTTTGGCCCGCCCGGGAACGACCACGGTTGGTTGCGTTGCCCAGGTTGACTGTGCACCTTGTTCTATGCATGTTGCTAACTATTTAGTGATTGGTGCATTAATGCTCCATTCATATCGTGGGTACATGGCTGCCTCTTGCCGTTTTCATGTTGTTTCGTCTTTGCTTTTTGGCTTGACGGATATTTCTCTTTTTTTTTCTCTCTTTGTCTGCTTCAGCTAGTCAGGGGAATGTTGCACTGCCTTCTTAGATTGTTGCATGCCGTAGCTGGTGCTTTGAAATCTTGTGTTTCTTTTCTTTATTTTTGCTTCGCTGTGTTTGAGCTTACTAGTACATCTGTCTGAGTGCTTTGGTGCACCATGAGTGCAGTATATAAATAAATAAATAAAAATGGGCAGCAGTTTTCATAAAAGCTTACCTCTGAACGGTCCTGAACCTCTACATTACCGCCGATTTCCTTTGCGCTTGCGATACAGTCTTAGTAGTAGATTTTAATTTTGAATTAATTTTTAGCATCTCGAGGACGTGACCACTTTTGTTTGTAGAATTACCAAAATTATACGGAACCTATAAAGCCAATAGGTATAGTACGGGAACTTCTTGATCAAGTACATTGCAATGGAGAGGAGATTTTCGGGCTCTTCGCGACGCTCTCCATTACGACAAAGCGGTTGAAAAGATATACTTATGCAGAACTGGGTAATGGTCCTAGGTACTACCGGGCTAGCAATTCTTCCTTCATCTAAATCACATTCATAAAACTCTGCCAAACTGCGATTTCCTCCTTATAAGTTCGAGTCCCTTATTCTAGGATTTTCATCAGACAAACCCTACATACTATTCTCCTTTCGCTTGGGTTTTCTTGTCGGAGCACACTAATTTGGGTTAGTCTAGCCGAGCAGCTCGTGACTTTGAAACTGTGACATGCTAAGAGGCTAGACCAACTTGAACTTTTTCTTTTCAGAGACTTGGACCATAAATTCATAAACATATTCTATTCTGTTCTATTCTATTATGTGATTTGAAGATAAGCCGTCGGGGTTGAGAGCCGGCAGGAACCACCCATAGTTGTTGCAAAATAATTGAATTTGTTCGCGTTTTTTTTTNTTTTTTTTTGAGGTAACAATGTCGTCACTGCCTTATTGTACTTTCCGCGTATTGAATCGTAAATGACAAACTGCTGCCTTCCAATGGCTATTCCCTCAATGACTACTGTTCTTTGCATTCTTTGCATATATGCCAATGTCCTGGCCGAACTTTATGTCGACGTTCTTACTTCTTCAATTCCTGGCAAAACCTTCTTGGATTCTTTCCGTGCATAATAGATGAGTTACCGCGATGAATATCGGAATTCATTTCTTCGTTTACTGAGAATTTCCTCACTATAGTCAAGGTTTTAATCCTACTTCCGGAGTGAGTACATATCAGATTTTGACGACGCCATTAGATCCTAATTGCTAGCGAAATTCGTTTCAAGCACACGAGCGTGTTAGGACTTTGAGTAATTGAATCTCTCTAGAGATGTTTCTCTGTAAACTTAATTATATGTGCTTGTTGTCCTTCATCGTTCACACATAGCCAACTAATTCCAACGAAACTATGTGACTTCTAATAGCTCAAAATTAAAAAAGCCTGTTTTTTATGCAGTCGGTATACAGAGATAGGATTGTGCTCGTTCGGAATTTAGGACTAAAACGAACAAGTTATTGCAGTTTGACTGCGAGATTATCACTTCTGAATTCATTAGTTCAAGATTGTTGGTCGACTACTGATTACTTTTTTTTTCTAGAAAAGATTACCACTCTGAAAGGTTGAAA
Organism: Haemonchus placei; assembly: GCA_900617895.1. Lineage (NCBI taxonomy): Eukaryota > Metazoa > Nematoda > Chromadorea > Rhabditida > Trichostrongylidae > Haemonchus > Haemonchus placei. The sequence continues at coordinate 85,158 of UZAF01016184.1, forward strand.
TTTTTCCCACAGAAGCTCAAGAACGCAGTTCTAGCTTTGTCCAAGATTCTGAACAAATAAGCACGAAACTGTGCATGGTTGGGCTCGAACTAGCGGGCGGTTCAGAACTTTCAAGGTTGGCCTTAAGCTGCATGGCGCCGCTCCCGCACTCAGAGTCTGTTGACTTTATCCCAGATCTAATCTAGCCGGACCAACTAACCATTGCATCCATCCAGGATCTGCTAGTTGGTCTCACAAGTAGGCTGGTCAGGGGAATCAGGAAAGTGTTCCCATGTAGATTAGATTCTACGGTTTATCGCACCGATCTGGCCGTATTGCTAGCGTGATTATAAATGGAGAAGTCTAAAAAAGAATTCGCGTATCGCTGCTGTAAATCTTTCATTGACCTTTGTTAACTCACACATGTAAAGAAACGATAGTTCTATGGCGCAATGGCTATGAGCATCGGTCGCTTCCTCACGGGTACATTTAAATTTCATGCAGCGAACTAAGCAAGGGCTCGACTCCTCCATTCTCCCCCAGATGAAGCAATATTTGCTGGATCAGGCTGACCCCTATATCAAGTGGCCTCTAGGAGATTTTTAGTGCTCCATGGTGGAGGGGCTAGTTTGATTGAGCTTCCCAGGAGCTCACATTTCATCGTATCGCAGTCGTTTTTCTGCTAATAGAGGAAAGCACGGAAGAGCTTTCTAGCAGACACATTCTCGCAAAGGCAACGAAAGGCATGAGTCCAAAAGCTCAACCATCTAGAATGACAGATTACATGGGAGGTGGAGTTCCGCAGGAGGGGCGGAGTTTCCGAGGTAGAATTACCTTTTCAATCAAGGCATACAATCATATGAGAGTGGGTAGCTGTAATCACATAAATAATGTAGACAACTTCTTGGCATATTTCGGCTTACTCAAATCTATGGCGCTTTCATTGTGTAACTGAAGGCCATGACTGGAACTGGGTTTCACCATTCCTTGAACAACTTTATTTGAAAAAGCCTTCATCTGAAAGCTGTGGCAGTGCTTTGTGTTTCGCTGAGAGGTGATTCAAAAAACTACTGCCTGGGCAATTAGTCACGCACTGCGTCTGCTTATAGAGGAATAATGTGAAGGGGGAGAGCAGTAATTTTGTGGAAAGCACAACATTTCATGGCCGACTGCGTGTCGAAATCGCTCACAATGTACCCACTAAAAGGAGATGAAATAGAATAAAAAAGGAAAGAACGAGGCTGTGAGAGAGAGGCAACACGAAGAATTCTCGAACTCACTCTGTTGGTTCATTTTGACCAAAAATGCCGCTCTTATTTGTTGTGAAAACGACAGATTGATCTGTGACAACATAGATTGATCGCAGAATCAAGTCACTTCGATGAATCCATCTGTACCAGTAGGCTTTTCTAATCTCCAGGTCATTTAACAGGGAGCATCAAAATGAAATAGTCAAGATCCTTAATTGAAAAGGAATGCTGTTCTGTCATTAGAATTGGCTGCAATACTCAGTAGGGGAGATAAGAAGTAATACAGTAAGTTGTGATCTATCTACATGTGAATGTCCTCCTGTCCTGTACTGAGGACACGACTGAAAATCCTTGAAGGAGGTCTTGCGAGCAGCAAAGCCATCGACAATCGACATCTACTACCTTTTCTCAAACTTCTCTTGATTTGTCATTTCCATATACCCAGTAGTGAATGAATCCCGGTCAAAGTATTTGCGAACTGCATCATTGAATTCAACTGAACTCACAATTTCCATACGCCACTAGAAGAGGTGGTTTTACCAGAGAAAGCTCCCAAATGAAAATGGATCTTTTTTTCTTCTAACAGCCACCGGCTTGTCATAAGGGTGCATGCAGGAAACTCCAAAATGTAATTTGTCTTACCCAGCCGTCCTGGGCGCACCAAAAAAGTCGTGCAAAAAATTTTCCCGGTAAAGTGCAGTTTTAAAAATCGTCCTCCACTTACCTCCGGATGTTAATGAGTACGTTAAGTGTGCTGGAAATAGCTCATCGCCAAAACATCCCCTCATTTTTCTGTTTCCTTTTCATGGCTCAGAAGAGGAATCAGGATATACAAGATACTATTTCATGCAAGCCTCCTGAGATGTGGCCTCATGCCTACTACTGTTATACTGCACAATTTTTATACTTGTCTCAGCTTCGGTTCTTTTACTCAACATCGGCATGATCATGAATAAGCAATTTGTTTATGAGGCTGTGGTGGGAACGTCGACAACTCTGCAACTCTCCATAGAACTGTGCCATCGAAATGTTTTTGTAGCTTATAATAAGTAAATGAAATTTATTTATAACATCGAGCTAGTAATGTCAGCTCTCTTACTTTTCTATATGCAAACACTCTTTTACGGATCAGATATTTTTCTGTGATATTCCTGTTGCTAGGCGGTAGTGTATATATGGGCCGGGTCAATTGTTTCGGATCCGTGGGGGCATTGACATAAGCTGTTTGTGGAAATGTTCGATACGTCACTCCAAGCGTTGAATTAGGCGTTTGACAAAACCAACGATTCGTTTATAGCATGGCATCAGTACGCCTCATTTCGTATACAATAAATACGCCGTACGAGAGCGACTCACTTCGCACGCCTTCTTCGCTCCTCCTGTCCTCTGTAGCCCCCATTCAACTTACTAGTACCTTCTTTCCTCAATCATCCCCTGAATTGCCGCGATTCTCTTCTGAATTAGCTCACCTCATAATAGTATTATACTAGTAGGCTTTTGCATTAATCTTATTATACCCATAGTTCTAGATCTTTTGACATTCTTCTTCCATTAACTCTACTCATTAAAAATGAGTTTATACCATCAAACCGAGCACGCAGGCGTACTGCGCAGTTCAATCGATTCGCATGGAAGACAAAGCCGATCTACAATCAATTTTGATCGCCACTCGATAAATGAAGGTTATGTGTGCATGAAAAAGATAGGCCTGTCTATGAGTGCAGTTCAAGGAAGCTCGTAAAGGAACTTGTAATTATGTTTTGTGACTTGCGAGCTTACACTAGTAATGACTTTACTTTCTATCAGATGCCAGGTAACTTGTATACATATGAGTGTCCACTGAATCGCTGAGGCCCCTTGCCGTTTTAAGTCTTAACCAATCCAGATTACGCATTAGTGTTTCCTTGTGGCTTGATCGCATTTTCTCAAATCGAGTTTGTCCGCATAGACACGCACACCCAATTCTATAGACTACTTTATCCTTTCTTCGTGGGCTAAATTTGTGCCATTAGGGTTGCACAATTAAAAATAACATCCCTGACTCAGTATCGAGCTCTACTGATTGCTTTTCAAGCCTTGTTATTGATTTGCCATAGGAAACAGATATGCGTGCACTCTAAGAAGGTGGTAGCGAGCGAGAGGAGAGCGTGGGGCCTTGTTAATGGGTCATATTTTTGAATATTTTATGAAATAGTCCATAACAGCGAATATTGTTGGGCGATTGTTTAAAAAATCTGGTTGACCACTACAAAAGGCTTTGGGTGTATAGACTGGTGTCCAGTGTGTTCGTGGGTCCCCTCTGAGACTTTTCCCTTGCAGAGGGAATCGTTGCCGATGCAGGCTGTGCATTTATCCCCGCTTTCATATGCATAGACACCCGTCGTGCTTCCAAAAGCAATATTCGTTCAGCCGAAAAGGCGCACCTTATGGACTCCATCACCCCGTGCCTCAATGGTAGAGCTAGCACTGCTTCTGGTGAGGAAACGATGAAAATGGTGACAGCGCTGTCAGTCTTGGAACTGTGCCAATGAAATAGTGAATCCATGTAGACATCCCTCTTTGTTGATGCCGGGAAACTATTTACTAGAGAAAGTGAATACCAAATGAAACAAGTCCTTTCGAGTGAGCTGTGTGAACGATTAATGTTTGAGCAATGTTCAGAGAATGTTGTAGAAATCAAATAGGATTTCAGTAAAGTGAAAAAAGTTTTCGTCGTTAATTATCCATAGAATTTCTCCGGAATGCACCCTGCACCCGATACCTCTTCGAAATCGTAGAGCAACAGAGTGCGTTTTCGACTTTGCAGTCACTGAAGGCCCCAAGGTAGAGTCATTGTTTCCCCTATTACGATTAGGTCTGGTGTCATTTATAAGAATACCCAAGTGACTTTGAGGGCTACCGATGTCCATAGTGTTGACCATCGAAGTGAATAGTGAAATAACTCTTTTGGATCACTTCACTACTAGCTTTAGTTCGTAGAACGGACACAGGTAAATAATAGTAAGTGGGTGAGCGGAGTAATCTAGTATTTTAGTAAGGTCATAGAGTTGCTAAATAAATTATACTAAGTTCAGCATAGGCACACATACATGGAAGAATGTCAAGTCGAAATTTCTTTCCACGCTCACTGGCTCAAAGCAGAAGACTTTTGAAGCTGGTAGCAGAGTATTGTGTGTCAGAGCCGGCCTTTCTCCTTAATTCTTTTCTTAAGCTTCTATCGAGATATTTTCTTCCTCTTGAATCAAAATCTGTGTAAACTGCCAGGATTTTGTCGGTCATTCCAATTTTGCTGATCAGAAGCTTGCTCCAAGGCCAAAGAGCTATCAACTTTCCAGTTCCACCTCATTGTGCACAGCTCACAAAAGATTTCTCGTTCTGCAGCCTTCGAACTTCACATTTCCTTTTTTCGGAGAAAGATAAATTCACTCAGCTTTCTAATTGAAAAAAGGTGGATGAAATAAAAATTATTGAAATCAAAATTTTGTTAATTGCGACCTACGCGGGGCCGACTTTTTGTTTATGTGAAGATGTCTACGAATGTTGGGATTGAGTTAGATTAAAAATTAATGGAGGTGAATAATCGTGCCGTGAAGTGACTATGTCGCCAGAATTACTTTAATTCATCCGTCATTGGTGAACTACCTGTCGAGAAATCCACCAGTGGGAAAAGCACAATGATACTTGGAGCTCACTCTCGTGCATACTTATTGATTACAAGTGATGTGTAGGTCCGATACTCTTGATCAACGCAACTACTGTTTAGTTTACGACTATCTCATTACGATAGAATCGCGTCACTTACGCGTTCCTTAGACCCTTCCACACGTCGCTTGCAAAGGGTATCAATTTCTTCACTTTCAGTGACTTTTACACTATTACGAAGGGTTAGAGGGGCCAGAAGATTTCTAAGGGGATTTCAAAGGTGAATTACATCACTACGCCTCAGCAGGTTACTCCTTCAATACATCATCTCGCTACTTTTCTTTAATTGCCACATCGATTTGTTGATTGGCGATGTGTGTATGTGTATCAGGTCTGATTTCTCGCAGAACATCCAATGCAATGTGTATGCGGGTCGCGGATGTCTAGTGTAAGAACATCGTATGATCAATTTTAGCCGACGGATGCTCTAATGCGGCACGGACCGTCTGCTTCTCTTACTCAGCTGTTCCAACCTTTTAATGCCCTATACTTCAGCGAATTCCTGGTCTTCTCCTTCTTGTCTGCTCATCACGCATAATGATTACCTTTTACCACAATGCACTGCTGTGATTTGTTTTATTGCGATTTGAGTTAATTTTCGTCCCATGCATTCCTTATATGTTGATAACATCACTGCTCTCGGTTACTAACGGATACTGTGCATTGTGGGTCTCAACCTAAACTGCCTTACTTTTTGTCTAAGTCCATCCCAGGCGTGCGCCAAAAGAAACCAACTGAAAAGCAACTCGAAACGGCATTGATTGTGATTTCATTCGTTGTTGATGTCAAGCGAAGGTTCATGTGTTGTGAGTTGAAAACAACGTTCATGAAAGGGACAGCTATCTGGCCGACGATGTCATCGTCAACTTCGAAACCGCCCAATTCGAATTGAAGCTTTTTTGACCGAATCTGTCATTCGCAATTGGCGTACAGACCCCCTCCTCCCCTTCTCCCCACGAACACCATTGACATCAGGGCTGTAAAAGCTGCAATGCATTGCAGCTAAACCATAAGCACATACACATAGTGCATCAACTCCAGCCAGCAGCACTGGCACCGCCTCAGCTTCCTCTCGTTTTTATGGGCCCGTTAGCCAGAGCTCATCTCACTCTCTCCCCTCACATACACATGGACATGTCACATTTACTTGACGATAATTTCACAGAGATTTTCAAAACAGCTGAATGACTACAAGGGACTAATGCTCTTTGATTCTCTTCAACCTTCTTCCAACAAGGCTGCCAACCCAATTCAAGACGAATTCCTCGCACTATGTGCCCCTCCGGAACTTGTCTTTGCTTGAATTCCTCAGAACAAAACTCTCTCAAATGCCTTTTTGAGGTGTTAATGAATGCTTATCGTGCCATTACTGGGTTCAGAACGGATTGAACCCGCCAAATACTGATCTGGTCTGATGCTGTCACGAAATCCGTCAATGAATTCCGGGGAATTCGTTTGGCGATGACGCGTCATGCCATTGCAATTCAGCGCGTCTTCTCTCGTTACTTCCAAACCTACTAATTACGCTCCGATGATGCTGTAGAATCCCTTCAGCTATCGCATGACTTCATCACTTCTTTCACGAACTCAATGATGTGATTAGGTATCCATCCTATTCTACGACTATACACGCCCACTTGCTTGTTAGCCTAACCCCCGTCCTCGCTTTTCAATTCTGTTATCTTCTAACTTCGATTAATTCAACTATTTCATATATTTAGTTAGATGACATAATCGTTTTTGTCTCTGGGAAGTGTCAAGCATCTAGTTTTGCTATGAGCCGTTACAGTCAAAACACAGCTATTGTGATCCGCACTTCATTCACTAAAATTGAAATTCAAAACAGTTCAAAACAAAATGAAACAAGCAATAAACACAACAACAAACAAAGCAAACATTCTCACACTTGACCCCCC
>UZAF01016184.1:92332-129133 GCA_900617895.1 Haemonchus placei
CCCCCCTCCCTCCCTCCCCCTCCAGGTTGTACGAAACCTTAGGGAGCATGTTATCAGAAGTGCCTTGAATTCTAATTACGAAAAAAACATGAATGTTGTAAATAGCTGAGTTTTCATACAGTAGTGAAGAAGTCCGTGGGTCGCCCATGAATCAATCATGAACAAGAGTTTCAACACGAAATTTTAATCTTGAAAAAAAATCTCCCATGATTTTTCTGCATTATTTTGGCGAATTTTGCATCTATTATCCCGTGAAATGTTATTGTGTTCTCGATATTGATTGAAATAAGCACAACCTCAAGAGATTCACTGCAAAACACTGAGTTTCCAATTAATTGTTACTCCAGAAATCGTTCAAGTAATTGCGTTACTAACGGAACTATGCAGTGTTTCGTCTGATCTACAAGCTGCCCCCACGAGTTGTAAAATTCAGCATTCCAGAACGATTTGTGGAGATAAATTACTTAGCTCACTTGGCATGCCCTTTGAGTGGCCTGACGTCTGTTATCACGTCTGTCAGATAACGCAATATCAAATTTTTATCCCACGGCTGTCTTCTGTGATTATATGAAGAGCTGCAAAGAGTTGGAGAGCCTGTTGTTGCTATTTATTCCTTCTACCGATTCTTCAATTCCCAATGCCTTCAGTGCTTACCATTCCTTACAATCAAGTAATTCACGGTATTCATCAATGCCTTCTCCCCACCTTGACTGAATCCTCTTCGTATTTTAAAAATGAAAATAAAAAGTTGTTGAGAAAATCCATCATCGTCATACTTGTGTAAAGCCAGTGCCTTACTTTTTATTCCATCCATACCACCGATTGATGCTCCTACCCCCTGTCATGTGTCGATAGAAGATGCTTTTCGATTCTTCAAGTCACTTCATCACTTCAAATGCTGTTTGCGCTTATTAGGGATGGCTAGCTGTACACTTGCACTGACCATTTTTCTTCTGACTGAATCGAAAAAAAATCCCACCCTTCTATTATGGTTACTGCCTATTCGAATTTTCGATGATCATTTTCAATGATATTTATGTCACTTGGAAGTATGCAATTAGGCGAATATAATAAGACATATCACTTTTATATTCGTCGAAGTGTGGGGCTTACACGCAACTTAAAAAAGATTATTGATGGCCCATGAATCTAGGCTGAGTTCAGAACCGAACGCTGCTCGCTGAATCATGGAAGAATGTGCAGTTGGAGAAGAAAGATTCGAAAGTATTTTAAGAATTTTTTAGTTACTTATTTGTAAGGGTTTGTGCTCATTCTGAAGATTAACCCATGCAAAAATAGAAACATTGGAATGTTCTCTGCTCAGTCCACTAGTAATGTCAAACATATCTGATGCATTAATCCTGAATGAAATGCGCTCTGCGCGATCCCAAACAAATCTGCATATTCTGGACTCATCCATCTATTCAGCGTTTCATGACATCAGTGTGCTGGGGGTTGGCAAATTTAATTTTTCCTTTGCCCTGCATGAACTTGAAGAAATTCAGCAAAATGTTTGACGCTTTTCTGAGAAAGTTCTGAAGGCTGGTCTAGCCAAGCAGCCACACAATGTTGAAGCTACTTCTTCAGTTATTTTAGAAACGACTCCATCTCAGAGCATAATTCTTGAAGTTGCTCTCAGCTTATGACCGAACGAAGGTTTTTTGACCCAAAATGAGCATAAGCCTGCAGCAATAGGTTTTCTTAGGGCAGAAGGCAGCTGGTGGTCAGCACCGGCTGTTAAAGCCAATTCCTAATGTGAACGTGGTTACTGATTTTCTTATGTGACCACTGAAAAATGATGACTGATTACTTGCTCTCCACCTGTTAAAAGACCTTTCGCCCACTTCGTAAGAGACCTTGGAATCATACTAATGGAAGCACATATTTTTCTAACTTTCCATTACGGAACTGACGGCTATCTTAAAGGCTTGCTTCACGAAATTGCATGGGTCCAGCCTAGCTCCAAGCTACAAAGCACAAAAATTTGTAATCCTCTAACTTAGCATCGCTAGTGAACCAGACTGGTACAAAGGTGGGCATATGAGAATTTCCTGTAATGTTTTTTATGTAGCATATTGCCCATTATACAAAATCTTCGATTGGACGTGCGATCCTGCTCACTGAAGAATTGGTTCGAATGGCATCAAGTCCATTACGTATCAGAGAACTCGGAAATTACTATTTGCATGAACTCTTTGCTAGACAGTCTTCCACGCTGCTCATTCTGTTCCATTCCATGTAATTTTTTCACAAGCATTTCAGCAGACGCTTTGGATCTTATACCAGAGTTTAACTCGCGCGCACTGATATGAAGGGGTGTTGATCTTCCCTTCCCACCCGATCTAATCCGCATAGACCAAGCAAAGCTCTTGTTATCTGGTGAAGGTTGACCACCTCAAAATTTGGAAGAAGCAAGTTGGAGGAATATTTGTGTCTGCATACAGGCGTTGACGATATTTGAATGAGAACTAGGCAAATAAGATTGTTTCTTTCATGAATCAGGCAGAGACGTACTTCTGAGTGCTCTGTTCCAAAGCTGCTCACGATTTTCACCACTACGTCCTAAACACTGTTTATTGCATTTACATGGGATGAGTGCTGCGTCAGCAACATCCTAATTCTTTCGGCTACTCGAGTAGGGCAAATTTATAACGCGATTAATTAGGGTACTAGGGTACGGTTGCTCGTTTTATGCATTTTCATGCTATCATTATGTTGAGGCTGTGAAAGCTTATGGCGAGAGTTTGGTCGGAAGGTTTCGGGGAAGGGGTCCACAATAGGTTCAGATGAAGAAGGCAACGTCAAGCCAGGGATTGCTCAGGATCGGTATGATACTGTTAAAAATATTAGATGCTGGGCTTCAAGCTTGAGAAGGCTCATACTTCATATCGTTGACAAGCACAATCCACATAACAAGGAGGCCAATTTCATCGAAAAGTGCATATTATTGGACGTCAACTATTCAACATGATCCTATGCTGTTCACACTTTCAATTTGTTGTAAGTTAGCACTGTAGTCGATAGTTTTGACCTTTTTGAACTCTTTGGTGAAATGATTGAGCATCTTCCAGACCTCGCAATCGATCCCAACCTCGTAATACGGTAGCTGCTTCGTGCTAGAAAGTACATTCAAGAAAAACGTGTTTCGTTTACTCTCTGCCACCTCTTCGTTTCGATTGGACTTTTGTAGAATGTAAAGCTCCTGGTCCAACACAAAGGCAAAAATTGTTTGAAATCACCAGGAATTGAAAATACAAATGTGACCTTTGGTATTGTGAGCGGTTGCTCTGCCGTTTATCATGTTGGTTTCTTTATTTGGGAAAACTTTCCTGACCATGCGTTTCAGCTGTCCTGACAACACTGCCACCATCAGCAGCACCTTCCGGAGCCGGCGCAGTGTGGGTTGCCCTTTCCGCTTCGGGAGCTCGTTCAACGATATTCGTCATCGTTTCCATGCCTCCCAGCCTGTCTCGTGCCACACTTGTGTTTCGAACTCTTCCGGTCCGTTAATCAATCGACGGCGACTATGTTGTCTCGTTCTAGGACTAAAATGTAATAGGTTATACCAGAACTCACTCTTTTGTAAATACCTTCCCTATAAGTCGTCTTTCGTCAGCTCAACGGGACTAATATTAAATGAAATGTTCAGTTAGGCATGGGGAAAATATTGCCGTTTCTTTATAGCGCTCTGAGATTCTCTTTCTTCGAACCTGACTTACTGTACTGATGTCATATGCTGTTCATTTCAATACAGGATTGGGAGAGGTTTTCAATTTGTTAAGTACTCTTGGATCCTGACAAAACATCTAATATGTACTATTTCTTTTGGTTGATGTAAGGACTGTTTGAACCACCAGAACGACGGTTTCTGCATATGATATTCTTTTTTCTTTCCGTGTTCAAGTGACTCTTTGAAATGTGGAAACATCCACAGCCTAAATGTTAGAAATGTTTTTGAAAGTTTACGCGAAAGGTTGTGACAGCACGAAGCCGCGAGGATTTCCTCGGAATGAACATATGGAATAGTAATTTGAGTGGACAGAATTTCATTTTTTTTCCAGTTTATAATACACGCTGCCTTTAAGGGCTGAAGCACTTGGTATGACAGCTGGCAGTTATTTCAAACTTTTGATGGTTCACTCTTTTTGTTAGACAGCCATCAACTACGGACTAGGAATACGTCGATGAATATGAAATACTAAGCATAAGTACTACCGGCTGTATTACCAACATGAATATCAGCTTCACTTTGCTTGAAAGCCTTTCCTATTCACGCTTTATCATTCACTGATATCACTGTCAAGCTCCTTTCCGTTGAAAATAACGATCAATCACCTTCCCACGAGGGAATTTCCTCAATGGTCTCGAAAGAAATGGTAATCGATACGTCGGCTACAGCAGGATCACATATGTATTGATCAGCTGGAAATCCCCAGGCGCGCCGTAAATGGTGTCGGTTGTGTCCAATGCGAGACAGACTCAAAAATTCTTCTTTTCGAACACGTAATGATAGAAAACTTTCCTTCTGTCGAGCGATTTTCCCACGTCTGGCTTACGCATTGAATTGAGTCACTTGTTAGTGTTTGACTAAATGGCTGCATGCACGAAAGGGCCGCCGACTTCGTTGCACCACATCAGGTCCGAGCAGAGAGGATAGATGTTCTCGGAGCAGTATAAAGAGACGGCAATATTTCTTCCATGCCGAACTGCACATCACATTGTTTCCCATCTTATCCTTCTTCTAACCCATTCGTCGTTCTCACAGAATCGATGCGCTTTCTTGACGACACATCGTTCGGATTTCTGGGATGAGATTGAGCTTTACAAAAAACTTTTCAAAACCTTATATATTCGATTTACTGCGCCGTTCGCTTCCATGAGAAGTGCGTTTTTATGGCTTGTTTCACAGCCACAACTTTTCTCTATCTGAGGCTTCCTAGATGCTTGCCTTACGTGCTTTCATTAGCCTCACCTGGTCGCACTTCGAATGCTATCGTTTGCTGCTAGATTTCAATTTATCGACTTTTGTTCCTGAACACAACCCCGATCATTTTATTTTTCACTGTTTTCGCCCAAACTCGCTTTTTACTCCTGTCAGTCATCGAATTCCCAGCAACGTGAGTGGATCAATCTGCGACATCATCCAAGTACGGGGCCCTCTTACCTGAACAGATTTCACTGCCTCACCCGTCATCTAATAATACATAATTTTGCTGCCCTAAAAACACCGTTTCAGACTTGAAGTGCCATCCTTTTCCTGTTGATTCGTGGGAAGTTAGACGGCGAATGTTCGTTTCGGTTGTGCTGAAATTAGGGCTCTAGCTAAATCGTTTGCTTTGCTTCGGCTTCGGCTAGAATATCTAAACGTCAGAGTCATTTGTTTTGCCGTGGTGAGGGCTAGTATAACAGAGTCTTTCACCTTTCATCTGGTTTTCTTGATTTATTTTATTACAATGAATGTCTCAGAAGTCGATATGTTATTGCTCTGGAAACGCAGCTATCCGTGGAGGCTAATCTCTCGGCACAGATTAATGCTTCCTTAACGCTCGCTTGCCTCAGTGCTCCACCACTGAACACTTATGTGGGAATGGGAAATCCTACTGATCTCATTTTCAGGATTTCTCTCCTTTGATTAGCCATTCTCTAGGATTTCAGTATTGTTTTCCAATTTTCTAAATTACCTCCATTTCTGTGGATCCTTCATGAGCAAGTGCTTTTGAATTGTAAACGTCGATGAGCATTACCGAAATTCTTTTACTTTCTTCTCTCTCCCCTTAAATAAGTCCTCTTCACTATTTAGCAGCGGCGAGGGAGAATCCTCTTTGAATATTCATGGAAAGGCCTAGACTTGTCTACGTTGGTGACACCCCTGGAGCCGTCAACGCCAGCCACCACCAGCGATAGGACGACGTAAGGCTGTTCGCTGTAACCTACTTAATCGAACTAATTCAAGGATTTTCTTCGTGTTCCAAAGTGGATAGCGAGGATGAACAGTTAGCAGTAGCTATCAAAACAGTAGACATTTGCAACGATCAATGTTTATGTTATGCAGGCTTTATCTTGCAGCATCAGGGTTTTCCGGTATCTGTTGAATCCTCCTTTAGGCGAAACGAATCAAATTCTTTTGTTGTCGCTGCCACGAACGAACTGGGGCCAACAAATTGCTTTCTGAAAGGTCACCATTGCATTAGTTCCTCGAAAGACGCTGTTATGAGCAGACTCTGTTGTGTTCAAACTGCAATGGAGCCTGCGGCTGTGAGTTTAGTGCTCGGGGATGGTCTCAACACTTAAGGCCATATTTCGAAATCGTCGCTATCCTTAATCAATCCTAGAACTCCCTATGAGCACTCAATACATCGAATTATTAGTAAGTTCCCCAAAATGTATCTATGACATATCTAAATTTCACCGCAATTGAAGGTTCTAGGCAATATTACCATAGAACGCGGCTTTTGTTGAGCGGTAGCAAAGCCTACATGGAGCGTAGAGGAGAGGGGATAATTATGTTGGGCGTATCATGTCGAGATGACGGGAAATGTACGGGAAACAAGATCTCAATCGAGGGTGGAAGTTGTGAGCAAGGAGCAACCGCAGTAATGCTGTGGCATGTGAGGCAAATATGTGAGAGTAGGCTAGCCGTGGGGACCTGGATGGAGCCGGAGTGGGTGGAGGGCAAAGTGGCGATTTGGCAAAGTCATTATGCGAAACCCGACACCGCAATGCGCGCTCTCAGGACGCCGCCTCCCCAAACTAGGAGCGCGCTCAACTGGTAACTGGTTCGGGTTTCTTTTCTGTTCACCTCCCCTCATTGATTGGAACAATCGCAGCTTCATTAAGATTTTCTTTCGCATCAAATCGGATAGTTTGGTAGTTAGTTTCTGAGTGAGCATCAAAAGCCTGATTGGTTTTCGTCATCTTTCTATGTGTCTCGCTCGTTCCGACCATTCCGAGATCGGACCATTTCGTCAAACTCATTCGAGTCCCTCGGTAGATACAATGCCAAGCCATGTGTTTTCCCAGGTGCTCTCAGAGTAATCGATGAGTGTAGCGGCAGTAATATACTTTTTGTTTTTTCTGAGTTGGTTTCCCTTTCGGAATATGCACGTTTCATGGAAATCAGTGAAGATGTCGTCAAAGTGTCCACGAGTGAACAAGGTTTTTAACTATTCGTTGAAGAGTTCTCGAGAACCTCTACTGCTTGCTTGAGACTGGAGGTACTGCTCAGATCCGTCAAATCCTATTAGAAGAAAATGAAGTACACAGCTGGGCTTTCCAAAAGGTTTTTTCGATGCTAGTGTGTAGACATGGAGCGGTTGTCATGAGCTGAATCATCTTTGAGTTACTCACTAGAAATCATGTGCCCATGGTGTAACAGTTACTGGGCTCGGGCCAACCCCTTTTGGGCTCTACGGTAGGACTTGCGGTAATGGCAAGCACGATTTCATATTCTGTCAGTTGAAGGTTTAATGGTTGTTGTTCATCACGTAACCTGCTAACCTATTTCTACCCATCGTTTATCCATGAAGGAACTCTCACAAACTAATTATAGGAGTCCTATCGAATACGATTCCCTGAAGATCTGTTATCATCATGGATCGCTTTCCATTCACTGTTGCACCTTTCCCTATGCTTGTCAATCGCCTGTCTGAAGCCTTTGCCTCTTAATTTGTGCTGAACGCTCTTTAAACCGACTTTCTATTTCTCATCAGAATTCGTTGCTTTTTCGTCGATATGGAATTAATGTTCGAATTGCACTTGGGTGGTACCAGCACTAAGTTCCTATCTCGCTCTCCATATCGCCGATTCTCATCAATCTTCTACGACCATTGCAGTATTACAATTACTGTCTGACTGAATCAAATGGCTCAAACATATGCGCGAGTTCTGCCGTAATTGTTGACGACAATCTTATCTCCTCCTTTTGACTAAAATTGGCATTCTGCTCTTCATTAATGCGGATTTAAGCCAGGACTGCTCTCCTCCGCTTTTCGACCTCGAAAGCAACATGTCAGCTTTCTGGTTTCTTTCTTAACAACAAAACCATTATAGCTCATGAACATCCCCATTCTCGCAGTGTCATGTGCCACAACAAATCTTTGCCAAGTTAAGCGCTAGTGCTCACTGAAATTCTCTCTCCAAGGTCATTCCCCTTGTAGAAGTAAGAAGAGGATGTAAACAGCAGTTAAGAAGAAGGCAAAACATTTCGATTCAGATTCTTTCATAACTTTTAGCGTGCTCACAAGGATGCCAGTTATCCAATGGAACATGTTGGAAGGGTGGGAATTTTGGATAGCAAACAAGATTTTATAGAGATCTTCAAAGCCATGTTGTTTCTGCTAATTCGGACGATTCCAGCAAATTGATGCATTTTCGGCGATGGCATTTCACGAACAACATGGATTGGGTTGGGTGGGGAGGGAGAAGGTTGGAAGACGCCTCCGAACTGACAAACGAACATGTGCGAAGATAGAAGAAGCATTTACGTCATTTATCAGCTTTCCCTTCATTCAAGGCTGCACTGCAGATCCGCAAAGGTTAATGTGTTCATTCGGAAAAGGATTTGCATTTTGAAGAGCTTCTCCAACGAGTATTACTTGACTTTCAAACAAGTTTCTCAGCAAATGATTGCTAGCTTTTTCCCTTCTGAAACTCCACTCTCATCTCAATTCATCGAGAGAGTTTTGCCTTATCCGACGCGTCCGTTCACATTCCAAGATCGATTTCTGAGCATTCCATTTGGGAGCTTGTTGATCGCCATGAATTCACAGGCTGATGCCTTGGAGTCGGGCGAATTATAATAAACGCTGGAGACCATCATATCATCAGAATTCATAACAACAACCACTTATTTTTACGGCCGTGGCACATTTTCCTGAATTCGTTTTTGCTCCTTAGTCTCACCACAGGTAATCTTCTGTATTTCCCGAATGTTAACACGAAGTAGGTGAGGGTTACCTTAACAGAAAAGGTGTTTCATACGTAGCAGCTGCTCGCACCAACCAAAGTTGTGCCAATCTTATTAATAGGATCTTTCTTTCTGTTAATAACTTTTACGTCATTCATGAGTAACACCTGTTATTTGGCTTTTGCAACTGTAACAAAACCAACTGCCTGCTTAACGTGTAAGCCAAGTTTTACGATCTTGTTAGTGAAAGCGTCCGAGGTCATAACGACGATCGACTCACACAGAATAACTTGATCATTCCCGAGAGACTCGGTTGCCAGCCAAGCGTTAACAGGTGGTAATCGCTTCGCATGCAGTTCTGGAAGAGGACCACTCAAAAAGCTCTTCAGCTAACAATGTTTAGCTCTCACTGAGCAACTCACAGATGAACATCTACCAGCTACTTCCGCTGTTAATATCTGATCAAACACCTTTTGGTTCCAGTCCTGTCAATGTGCCTGTTGTATTTTTGGCCATTTTTTCCGGTAAAAAACGTTTTCACGCTCGATCTTCTTGGATTCATTCCGTTCAATATGTTTCGCTGGTAGACTAATACTAGAAGTAATCCTGTTAGGTATGCCATCTAGGCAAGGTACTGCATTCCATTGAAAATCATAATTTTCAGGGGATACACCTTTATTTCTAGCCTAACACTGTTTGTTTTCTTCGTTTTTAGGGCTGTTGATATGGGTTAGACACTCACTCAAGCCCAGCGTGACAGCAGATTTCGAGAGAGGCATCCTGCGTGAGGTGCATGGTGATGGCAGGGTCCCTATCTGCCGGGGTGAGAATTAGTAACTAATTCGTTTCGGCAGCACAAAAACGTTGTCATATGCACTGTATGACTTTCTTCCTCGCTGTAATTTAATAACACGGGTGAGCCAGCATATAAAAAGGGCGCGATGCTGACAAGAAGCCATATACGTGGCGTATTCCAAGAACAAGCACGAGTAGTACCTAAGCTATTAGCTCCAAGCTATTTTTCTTTGGAGTCATCCAATAAGATGACCTTTATTGAGGAATTTGACGATGCAAAGGGACTGGAACGAGGTGGTCTTCTCCACTGTGCGTGTATGTATGTGGGTCTGTGTGTATGTATGTGTATGTGGTGGTGTGTGCATATGTCTGCTCTCACCTCTCTATCCTCGGCTTGCCTCCCATGTTACCTTGGATTCACTGGCATCGATCCTTGCGCCCGCTATGCACTTTACAACGGTTTCCTATTATTTCGTAATGAGCTGCTTCGTCGTTTGTATTCGCATGGAGACACTTGGATACACTACACACATGTACATACTATATGTATACGTATATGGGCCACGCATACACAAACGAATCTCGTCGTGCCAACCTTGTCCTTCGCCCACAGAAACATGTCCAAAAATTTGGTTTCTCTTACTTGTCTTGCACTTTCGCTTCATTATTGGGGCATATCAGGAGGACTGCTCGTTCGCGGTTTCGCTCAGCGAATTTTGGTGAGGCTTGCAATTATTAAATAGGCATAGACATTCCATGACTAGTTTTTCATGTTTCATAACACAAAGCTGCCCTGTTGCCGGAAAACAGATGAAATCGGGATTTTGCTGTGTGATGGATGAGCAAGTGGGCCACAGTCGGTAGGATGTTTAACTGAAGCTCGTAACTAGAAGTTTGATAAGGTGATCTGGATCGATGTCATCATACGTTATCGTTTAATGTATTAAAAAGTTATCCATATCGTATTTAAGGCAATAATCGATTATCTTTTCTGTTTCTACTTTGCTGTTGAATTCTACTTTGTCTCGGGGTTTTACACCCCAAGAATCTCGAATGTTGTGGCCCTGACTTACCCGCATGACCTGATCAGTTTGCCCTCTCGCCGGGCCTACCCTATCTTCACCCCTTCTTAAGCAACTGTATATCAGAGGTATGGGGTAGGTCTGTACTGCCCGTGTGGAGAGTTCCTGTCTGAGCAGTAATTGTTGATGCATTTCACGACATGAGTGGTGCTATATAGCAATATTGGCGGGCAATCTGTATCCGACATTAGAGCGCAGGAGCGCCACGTTCAGTCGAGTAATTGTGCGGCGCCTTCCGGTCTCCGGAGCACCCCAACAACTGGAAATAGAAGCTCAACTTGTTTACACAATTTCCTCAATTCAATCCACCACACACTGGGTCCGCTCTCGGTAGTTTTCGGTGTTCACTTCTTCGTGTTTTTAAAAGCATGTGGTTTTCATAAATTTCGATGATGTTTGCTTGAGGGTAATGTCGAACTGGGGGCTGGGCATACTTTCACATTGTGATTCATGTTCCTGCAGATTTTCTTGGGATGCGAAGCATCTTTTGAAGTTTTGGGCTGTAACATGGTGTTTGCAGGCGCTCATTTTCCCTTACGACTTCTCTGTAATGGTCGTCGGAAACTTTCAGAATCTGCCATGGATATGTCGTGGGTTGAATGGAGGCCATGGATAGTCTCTCTTACCCCTTTATTGTTGTCCCTTCAAATAGGATTCCCTAACATGTTCTGAACGCGTAGAAGGCTGAGATAGGCCATCAGAGCAGGTCTTAGACAATTACCCAATCTCACGAGCATGGTGTGCTATCGTATTCCAGAGTACTTACTCGTGCAGTAAACCCACTGGAAAATGTTGCTAATAAAATTTGCTTTCTTGTAAGTCAAAGAGATAGCTCTCCAGAAGGTGCAAGCTGGTTCGCAAAACGTCGCATTGACGTACCAGGTGGCTTCAAAGAATGACGTGGGCTATACAAATCAAGCAATCTGCGGGCAAAAGGGAAAACTTGCGGGGGGAGTGGGGGGGGGGGGGGGGGGGGTTGGGTCGTTCCTCCGTTGTCGGACCCCTTCCCTTTAGTTTCTACTGCCCCTTCTCCTATCCTCCAGAGCAGTGAATCGTCAATACTTCCACATGTATTAAATAACAGAATGAAGTTGTTTTGAACTTTATTCATGTTGTAATTATTTAATTCTTTCTCGATAGGGCTCTTTAGAGCACTCGATGCTCTAGCAGCCTAATTGTATTTGTCCAGCACGGTGACCTACCGGTTGATAACCATTCCTTGGGCATATTTTTTTAGCCACTTATCGTGTCTACCGATCATATTTATCAGAAGATTTAATATTTTATTGCCTTGAATGTTGAACAAATGTTTAGAAAATACTCGCAAGAAACTTCTAGTTTTTGCATCACATCCTTTACTGCCATATCAAAAAATCCATTGCGATGGTTGGAAGTTCTCCAGTTTTTGGGTGAAATTCCCCTTAAGTACCCAGCCGTAGTGAACATCAGTGTTATTTGCACTTACATATATTCATTAGGCTTTGCTAGTCGATTATAATCTTTTTTCCTCTATTCCGCTTGAATTTCATTACCATTTTTGATAACGAGTCCCTTTGAAGTTTTTCCGTTTCCCTGAAATTCTGCTTGAACGTCTATATATGTATAAACATACATATATATTCACTTGGAAGCGATAGAGTCGTCTTAAAGAACTCATTAAAAATGCGTCGTCAGGCTTCCCATGAAAAAGCCTGACGAAGTCAAGCTGTTTGTGAGTTTGAGGTGGAAATCTCCCTCTCCTCCTACTCTCGTATTCCTCGTACCAGCTCGCTTCGTTCCTTTTGTTTCATACAAGGATATTCCAGAAAAATAGTCATCCCTAGTGGTCGCAGACCAGTAATGCCACCAACAACGTTGATAACGATCGATTTGTTGTTTAATGACTTAACAACTGTCGTTGTTCGCTTGTAATATGAGGAAGTATTGAGAAAGAATGAAGTTGTGATCATCTATGCTTTCACAGACTGGAACGCCGTGGTTATCGCCGATAATAACTCCGCTGTTGCTTGATGCGCTCGCATTTTGATCCAGTCACCTAAGGGTAAGGATCTTCTTCTCCTTTAATGCAATCACGTGTTCATATCATCTTTCGAGCAGCATAATTATAAATGAAATATGTATTTATGCGATTGTCAGAAGAAATAAAGTCAAACATTGAGTTGACAACACGACTCCTTCAATGTTGGAAACATAAAAGCAAGGGACTAGGTGTTATCATAGTAGAACTTTTTGGTAACTGATGAACAAACTCCAATTTGTTGTATCAGCAGTGCGCATCACTCGCGGTATACTCAGCTATTTGAGGAAATGGGAAGTGTCAAGGATGGTAGTGGAGCCCTTCAACATCCCATTTGACTCTTAACGGCCACCGTAACGGCATAAATGCAGCTAGGAATTTTTCGTAAATTTTAATGATGTTCTTCATATCACGTTTTTAATTGTAATGCCTTCATTTTCGTGTTAGTTTTCGGCTTAAGGAGTAGTGAGGTAGCGTAGCGTTAGATCTACTCAAAAATTCTAATACTTACCCGAAATTTTACTGTGAGGGTTGTGGGGGCACAGGGGGCACATGGTTTTCGAATCCCAGCTAATTTGTTGGAGAAATTTTAGTTTTGTTATCAAAAAAGCCGAGTTACGTGAAAAAGCTTGATTACGGGTCGGGGTCGAATCCCTGAGCTGTGCTTCCCTTGTGCCGGGCATTATCCACTGCACTGTCAAAAGCATGCTGAATGTGCATGTCCATAGTCAGCATCGGTTGGTCGGTATCGGCATTGGCAAGTGAAGCTATGAGCTTTGATTGATAATTTGACAGGTTCGAAATCATTTTGTTTTGTAAACTGCCAGAGACTGAAAGTTCTCGCTGTAATTCAGCACTAATGCAAAATTTTCGGACAGTAAGCAGTTAGAATAATCTAGAAACGAAATAATCTGGGCAATAGAATCAAATTTATAACTATATTTCATACGTAAAATGTTAATCCATAGATAGCTGAATCCCTGAAGGTTTGAAGTAGAGAAGGAGCAATGTTTTGATAAATGTCGAAAGTCTATGTAGGATTTCTTGCTGTCAGTGTATGAACTTCCACAAATAAGAAAATATTGCAGATGCTCCAGCAACCAGTTCCTGAACTGCGTAGCTTCCAATCCCTTTCCAAATATGCGGGAGGTCCAAGGTGAGAATGAATCTATGGCCTCCATATAAGACTCAGTTTTTTCACTGAAATACATACGGCATTCCATCGAATCCTCGTTCCAGATCCGTTCTTGGTCGTCGTACATCAAGTGTGCTTGCAACTCGTCGACCATCTCAAAGCAAGAAAAGGTTCGACGATCTCGAGGTATGGAATCTACTGCTTAGAACTTTCTGGTTTTTTTTCCGGGAAGTGATCGGCTTTGAAGACCCTTTTTGTATCCATGTTTGTTTGAATGTTTTTATTATCTTTTTTATGTACTAACACATTAAAATATTTTACTGACCGCTTGGCAATTTCTTACTTATCTCTATTTACTTCTTTTGAACCGGGATACCAGGTCACCACTAATAGTCCTCTATTGAGTGCGATTGATTCACCATTCTTGACACAATATTTCACACCTCCGTAGTCTTTTTAGCAGGAAAGAAACGGCACTGAACTCGACAGTACTGCCCTTCAACACTTTTAACCAAGCATGATCAGCTACTATCGCATTCTTTTCGCTATATCTGTAATTCCATGACACCCAACAAGTAGCATTGAAGTGCGTGGGCTCCCCCTTTCCATACGAAAGACGCAATGGATCCAGCAGTTTTGCTCCTAATATGCAATTTATCAACTCGTATTACTTGTTACCACTTTCTATCACTCCAATGTTTCTACCCCATAACCTGAGTCCGTTTCTAAAATGAAAGCCGTCAGGTACTAAACAAAAAAACACCCTTGAGTTAATGTTATGGATCATGAGTGTGCTTTATACATAGTAAATAACGTAGTAAATATCACTTGTTATATCTTGTTCTTGATCAATAATCGTTTATGTATGTTTGAAGATTTGTATCCCACGCTTTTTCCTTCCGCCATTCTTGATTTTACGTGTTCCAGACAATTGGATCGGTCGGCGGTTCAAAGGAAACTGTCTCGGAAGCTGGAAAGGTAGTCTAACTCGAAATATTTTTATTGATTTCAATAATTCATTGTGTCATAGACACAACGATCATTAGATTTTGCAACCCTTTGAAAAGTACACAATTACGGCAGGATATCCATATAATTAACAATTTAATCAATTCGTCGAAAAGAAGGAGCTTCCGAAGCTCTTTCGTTGGAAAGAAACCTTTTACCGGCCTCTTAGAACTGTCGGATCAACAAAGCTAATTCATCGCTCTCTTAGATCTAGGACCACGAGCAGCTGATATAAATAGTCCTATCAATTGGAGCGTGTTAGCGCCATAGAATTTCCCCCAAATGAATTAAGCCCTAGACAAACTTTCCTCATTCATTACTTGTTCCTTTTTTATGTTTATATTTGATGCATGCACAAGATACAAAACAAAATACAGCACTGATGTTGATCAGCTTATTTAGTGTTTTGCATCTTCTTAATGAAAACTTTAGTGCTGAGCCCAGAAGATACCCTGGACGTGCATGAATCGCGTTCTAGAACTATCCTTATCTCAATTTGTTGAGGATTCTACAAGTTTTCTCCATGGGAAAATCAATATCGTTTATGCCGGCGCTCCAAAATTGTCGTTCAAAAAACAGCCGGAAACGCATTAATGCGTGTTGTCTTGCGGGTTCATTGAACGATGATGACGTTCGAAATACCAACGCCGACGACTCTTTACGAGATATGAGGGCAGCTCTGGTAGTAAATCCCAGTCCGGTATTCATATATCCATAATTTCGCTTTTTCATCACTACCGAACACTAGCTGGTTCACAAAGATTCTGGTTGGTTCTATTCAATTGCCTATTCTTTGAAGTTATAGGGGAGGGTTCAGT
Organism: Haemonchus placei; assembly: GCA_900617895.1. Taxonomy (NCBI): domain Eukaryota; kingdom Metazoa; phylum Nematoda; class Chromadorea; order Rhabditida; family Trichostrongylidae; genus Haemonchus; species Haemonchus placei. Next base: position 108,093 of record UZAF01016184.1, read on the forward strand.
CGTATGGTCGTTTTTCCCGTACAACCCTCCTGTTCTGTTGAGACCGTGCTATGAGAAATGCTCCTGTTCCCGTTCTCATTTATGGGTTTTAATATGGGTTACACATCGATCGACTGCTGTTCAACCACGGCTTTCACATTCTTAGATAAATAGCTGCGATAGTTCAGAGAAACCTTTGAAGTTTCGAGTAGGGTGACCTGTGCAATCCAGCTGATCCGATGCTAATGGGATAGAAGGACTATTCTAATATTTATTTGGCTTGCACAATGGTTAGTTTTTCGTTGTGAAATGAAGAAGGAAGAGGGAAGAAGGCATGGCTCATCCTGTCAGATTCCACGGTGAGGCTGTCAAATTCTTGCACTGCTATCACTTTCCTCTAACCCACGAGTAATGGAGTTTTATCAGGGGGTCTAGTTTGAGGACTAAGGACTCTCTATTATCGTCGCCGATGTCCTGATTTGCTTCAAGGGGAAGCTTTCAAGAGATCCACTTATAGCATTCGTCAAGGTGGTCAGGCGAAAGTTTCCTAATTTCACGCAAAAAGCAGCGAACTTTCGAAGTTTTCTCGGAAAGAGCTTCTTGATTTTTCTCGAGGAATAACTAGTGAGTTGGAGGAAGGTATTTTAAGGAACTTTTTCCTCCATCATTGTCAATAGTAGGCAGTTGCTAGTTGCTGGATAAATTGATTTTCAAGAAGGGTTTAATAAGGGCGCTGAATAGAGGAGGGGAAGAAAGGTCGAGGCAGTAGTCCATCTTGCAAGTCAGTCTGGGTCGAGTACGATTTCAGCTTTCTATTCGATTCTGAACAGAGGCCGACTGGATTGTTTATGCCGGAAATGTTCAAGCGATCTGTCATTTCGATCATTATGTTTTTTCGTTCCCAATACTTTGGGTCGCAGTCAGTGTTTCTCTTCTACTTCAAGGGCCAGTATAAACTTTTCTTGAGCAGACACTACGGTTTCTTGAAAGAAGTCCGTATTGATTCAATGCAACGAATGCTTGAATTGAGAAATAAATATTCGTAGGGCATCCCTGCCTTTGTTAACAAAAACACTCAGCTAATATTGATATTTTCAATAGTTATATACAGCCATACCCAGAAATTGTTCCTGAAATATCAGCTGAAATATGTATGATTAGCTGATGCATCAATCCTTCGTCGAATCGAAGATGTGAAAGGCTTTTTCATGTGGCGCATGAGTAACCTATGTGTACTTCAGCAAGGAACCTCCTACGAGCCATCTGCATCTCGATGGGATAAACAGGTGGAATGGGGAGAAGAGGAACGCATCGAGGATCTGGATGATCTACCATATCCTGGGTAATTAATTCACTTAATTACGCTCACGACAACTGCTCTCACTATGTCAGTATTATTTGTGCCGAAGTTAAAACTTCATTGTTTTAAAACACCCAGGAGGATATATTGATTGAAAGTTCTTATGTCGCAAGTCAGAGAAAGCGATCCTCAACAGCTAAGGCTATGCCGTATTCGCAGAACTGAGCGAACCTACTCCGCAAAGTGCTACAAGCATGGCGCAGTCAGCAGCTTAAATACTGCGGTCAAATTGTTCAGAGCGTCTATGGGGATCGAGTAGTTTTTTATGATCATTTGTCATTAATTGCTGTTTATAAATCCCAAAATATTGATTTGAGTTATATCGTTCGGTTCAGATTCACAGAGCCGGCTCTTCGATGTCTGAGACAGGCGCAACCTCCCCGTTCTTGGGCCCTTACATTAGTAATGAGTCCATGGTTTGACAGAGTCACGATGTGCGTCATCCTCATCAACTGTATCACATTAGGTAGGGCTCCGTTCTCATCCTTATCGTTTTTCGATGATACTTTTCGTTGAAGCTGTATACTTCCATTCAGGAATGTATCGGCCGTGCGACGACGGGCCTGACTGCAACACATATCGTTGTAATATCCTCGCCTTAATTGATCACGCCATATTTGCATATTTCGCTGCGGAAATGGTGAGTAGAGATAAATCCGTCAACGATCCACCAAACCTTTCACCCTGAAATTCTATAAATAAGAGCGGTTGAGTTTTTCAATTTCTTCATTGTCATAAATGCTTATATCTATACAGAGAGAAGGAATTTTGAGTCGAGGGATCAGGGCCGTAATGTCCGAACTCCGGCTCCGGGTGATGATTACCAGCGTCATAAGTTGAAAGGCCATGGTCATAACCTTCATAGTAGCAACCGGAATCATAACGTCCCAGAAGGGGGAAGGGGCATGGTTTCAAACCAGGGCCTCCAACTGAGGACCGTGATCCTCTCTCTTCTGACCATATGACCCTGGTCTCCCAGTCCGAGCCAGGAAACTCTCTTTCCTGTACGGTTATAAACGCTGACGATAAGTCGAAACTGAAAAGTTAAGCTAATTTTATCTGTGGATTCGTGGGTACTGTTTTTTCATGGCCATGCTCTTGTTGTCCGTCATGCGAAATAGTTTGTTTTTCGAATAAACATGTTTAAAAATTTTTCATAGATATATTGCGTTACCACTTTAAAGTGTAGTCGTTTTGCAGGTTGTGAAAATCGTTGCACTCGGTTTCACCGGTCCTGCCGCTTACCTTTCGGATACATGGAATCGTCTCGATTTCTTTATTGTGATGGCAGGGTAAGTGTTTGATGCAGGCCATTCTCTGAACGCCTGCTTTCAGTTTCTATAATATTCGAAACCTTAGCGGTGTTTGGATGTGTATTTGTCTTATCCAAAAACATGCGAGGGCGGGCATTTCTATGTACATTTTGATTCATTTTTCTTGTGAGCGAGTCTGGTACCAATTATTGATCCCGAGGAGACTTGGTGGTAGGAGCGAGCCTTCTAAGAAGACTTGATTACCGGACTCGCAAAAAAAAAATGTTTGAAGGAAAGCTGGATAAACTTTTTATTTTGTTTCTGAATATGGGAACGATTTCATGTATCCTTTTGACGCCTAGTCACTACCATAGTATAGTGGTCCACTTATGAGGAGCATTCGTTATGGATATTCCTCTCCGAAGATCTTGCTCAGAACTTTACAAGCGCGATTGAAAATAACATTCGGCCAATTATCTTCGACTGATGTAAAGTCGTGAAACTGAGTTATTTACAGGATCGCCGAATTCTTGTTACAAGAATATCTTGGCGGTAATATCAATCTAACTGCAATACGAACGGTACGAGTACTGCGACCACTTCGAGCAGTGAATCGGATACCTTCGATGAGGATTCTGGGTTTGTTGTCTCATTGGTTAACGCAAATCTTTAGTTCTCCAAGACGAAAGCATTAGTTGGCTTTGCGACGCGGCACTAGTTCTTGGAATGCACGGGATTGGCTCTAGCGAATAATCTACCAATCACATCCTTCGTTGCCCTCCTAGAACCGCATGACCTGCGTCAGATATCTGTGCTCGAATTAATTGGCTTTATTATACAGTGATGATATCATTGTTACTGACTAGTTGATCTGCATTCCATCTTCTTCAGCAAACAGTTCTGAAAAAACTCAAGATTAATACTACTCAGCGCATTACACGCCAGGAAAATAATGATAAAGTCTTTGAATTCGCCAGGCAAATTTAGGCATTGTACGAAGGTCAACCGGAAATCGTAAAGTCAGGACAGGGCCTATGTAAATAAATAGGTCATGCATTCAGAGCGCACCTGAACATTGCTATAATTCTTACGTACTGTATCGGGCGTGGCTTAGCGACAAGATACCAAGTTCGGAAATTTGTAGATGTAATTTGGAACTGCCAATAGATCAGAAATGAATTAGCAATGGTTTCCCACGCAATGAATTGAAAGAATCTCATGGGGTAGAGGCTAGGCTACCATTTTTGACGAAAACAAAGTACGTAGTGGCAGAAGCTAACTATCGAGTAATGTAAGTAAAACTTAATGGTAATACTTGAATTATTGATGAGATTTCTTGCAGTGAATCTCCTCCTCGACACACTGCCCATGTTGGGAAATGTTTTGCTGTTATGTTTCTTTGTGTTTTTCATTTTTGGAATTGTTGGAGTTCAGCTATGGGCGGGTCTATTGCGGTAAGCAAGTATATTTACTCAACAATTATGTATAGTGCAAAATTACAATTTCGAATGTTCTTTCAGAAACCGATGTGTTATCAATTTACCAAAAACTATATCCGAAAATCAAACCGCACTATTCAATGATGTTAAACTAACCAGGTAATATTATACAGAAGTCTCAAACACTCACATGTGATACTAAATGATTCATAACTTCTGCCAACCGATTTTTACCAAATTTGAATATGTCCTACTTGGAATAGTCATGAACGGGTTTGTTTCAAAGCTCATATTGACATTGAAATATGGTCGATATGTTCACCCCTTCACTCCCCCNCCCCCCCCCCCCCCCCCCCCCCCCCCCCCCCCGTTACCCTCGTCCCTTTTTTTGCTTTCTTCCCTGATTTACTCGCTGATGGATACCTTTCCAGACTATGTACCCTTTTGACTTCCTTTCAGGATTTCCTGGTAGGCGACTTCTACTGTTTTTTTTTCTTCAAGTAAGGGTGATCTCTAGAGCTGCCGAACTTAGAGAGACAAAAAGTATTTTTTAACATGTCACGTATCGCTCAGCAAGTTCTCGGATTACCTACTAGAGTTTACCTATAAACTAGAAAGCAAACAAAAGTGCATGGAAGAGTATGTACTTCATTTTCACATACTCTTTAACTCGAAATATAACTCTGATGTAAATTCGAAATTTCCTGAGGTATTTCTGAACCACCCTTCATAATCATCGATATCCTCTTCGTTTCAGATTCTATATTCCCGAGGATACCTCGTTAGAATACATATGTAGTCATGCAGATGCAAACGGGTTGCACACCTGCTCCAATCTTCCACCATATACTGTGGATGGAGTGAAGTGAGACATTGTTCACAGCATTATCAATATCTTCGAGTAAAATTCTATTTTTATATTGACGAATTGCCTTCAATCATATTTAACACTTAGTAGAGGTTGGAAGTTTGAGAACTTTCGTTTTTGATCTTGTGTGGTCAAACGTTAATATTGTTTGTAAACTTTATATAGTAGCCATTGAAGCATTACAAACCGTTTGCAATATCTTTTCGAGTTATTTTTTCACAAATGAGTGCATTCAAACTCCACCGACTGCTTTGTTTCCAACGAGCAACCGACCGCCGACGGGGTTCATGGCCACGTGTTTATAACGCTGGGATGGAGCACGCGCCCTCACGAGCCACGTGCCCTGAACGCGACTTGTCCAGTGTTGTCAACACGTGACCACGAACCCCGGCGGTCGGTGGAAACAATGCATGTCGTTAGAGTCTGAATGCATCCAATCATTCGAGCCACAGTTTCGATTTAGTGTAAATAGTATTTTTCAGGTGTAATTTAACTATTGATGATTATGATAAAGTTAGTGATAAAGCGTGTATCAACTGGAATATCTACTACAACGAGTGTCAGGTGAATCTGGCTTGAGATTTATGTTTCTGGAACATAATTATGTTCTGAAAAATCATCAGTTGGTTGGATTCCATACCCATACGCAAGGAAAATCATTGAATACCACTCACTACTCTCCTTTTAAGGTTATGCAACGGAACCCTTTCCAAGGCTCAGTGTCATTTGATAATATAGGATTCGCATGGGTAGCGATTTTTCTTGTAAGTGTTCTGTACACCGTTTTCTTAAAGTACGATCAAGGAAGAAACCAAGATCATTCATTTAAGGTGATATCGCTGGAGGGATGGACAGATATCATGTACTATGTCCAAGACGCCCATTCTTTTTGGAATTGGATCTATTTTGTTCTACTAATAGTTGTAAGTAATCCCATATTTTCACTTCTTGAATGGTGACTTGTGTACTACTCGTGTTAGGCTCAATAGAAAATACTTTTCCTTTTAACGCTTGTATTTGAATGTTTTTAGATAGGTGCTTTCTTCATGATTAACTTGTGCCTTGTCGTAATAGCAACACAATTCGCTGAGACAAAGCGACGCGAAACAGAACGAATGCTACAAGAACGAAAGCGTCTACAGAATCGGAGCCCAGATTCCATATGTGAGGATTGATCGATTATAGACCCACTAATCTGTTCCTGAAGTCATGTTGATTTGGTTCAAACATGGTAGCATTGTGTCAGCAGGGAACAGGAGGTCATGTTTATACTTTGCGCTTCACTGCAGAACCCAATAGTTCGCGAAACGAATAGAATATGTATTGATTATGAGAGTAGGCGCATTAGAGAAATGTGCGCGCTGCTCTGCACCAGGTTGTGGAAGAAGGAATAAGAAGTTTTCGATAGCGCTTTACGTATTATGGGGAAAATTGAAAAATGTGACCACTGCTCTATGAATCCGCGTTTTGAGAAAGAAATCTTCTCCTTTCAGCTGGAAGTGGCAGTGATGCTGGTGGCACCTCGTCTAAGGAAGAAGGAGGAGATACTGTATATGCAGCCATTGTTCGTTTCATTGGCCACACATTCCGAAAAACGAAACGGGCTGTTAAGAGGGTCAGTTACGGCTTCCAGTGGCTCACCTTCACTTCAATTTTATCTAAGCTAATTTTCAATTCAAGCTGAACTGATTTTATTAGAGCACTCATTTTTGAGTTTATACACTTCCTTTGAAAGAACGGCGACTAGTCAGAAGAGTTCATAGTTCAGAAATTTACCGCCTATATGAAAGAAAGAAGAGAGAAGAAAAAGACAGAGGCAAAGGAACGACGGAAATCAAAATTAGACGACATGGCGACGTTGTCCAGAATTGAAGAGCGTACTGACGAGGAGGAAGGCAAGTCTGCTTTATCCTTTCATCCTAGAACATCCTTATCACATCACGTGTCGGTCAAAGTCTTAGTGTTAAATTTCACTTTTACATGAAAGACAGCTAATTTGAAGCCTGTCTTTTCACCCAGTTTCAGAAGTTGAACCCACGGGCGAATACGAAACAGCAGGCACTGAAGAGAAGCGCACAAAAAGAAGGCGGTCACGACGAGTAACCATTGGTGAAGAGCAGGATAAAATTGGAAACGGTACTTTCAATTTTAGTAAAACAATGACCACTGTACTGAGGATAAAAATCGGTCGGGACGAAAAGATTCGTTGGTTCCGGATAGCTTCCAATCCTCACTTAAACCATCAGATCACGCGTGCATTAGCAGCAGTACTTTTATCTGCTCCAGTCCTACTTGAAGCTTATTCGAACTCAAATGTTAAACTATTCGAATGGCATTTGTACTAGTTATCTTAGGACAAATAGTTCCAGGACATTTGGCACATGGCCCGACAAGCGATGAGGGTTCAGCAACTGAAGAGGAATGGTCTAACAATGGCGAGTGTAAGGTATATAAATTACTTGTCATTATCTTCAGAAGATCTTGCCACATAGGAATTTGTGTGATCTGCGTCTGAAGACCACAGCAATTATTTGGCCTCATCGATGGGGCTCGGTGAAAAAAAATCAGAAAAAACTTGTCCTCAGGAATCGGAAAGATCTCAGAAACCATTTTATTCATGAACTGTGCCTTTTATGTGCCTAAACCACTCTTGCACGATAACTATATCTGTTTCCTTGTAACCCTCATCTTCTTGGCCTGTCTCCGAAGCTGTGCACGGAAGCTCTCCATTCGCTTGATTGCCGCACATTACAAGAAAGGGGGAAGAGCCAACTATTTGGCGAAAAGCCAGACCGACCGGCAAATAGTGCTTCCGCTGTGATCGATCTTGAGCCCCAGCGGACTGTTTAAGGGTGTGGGATCGAAAACTATTGATGCAAGGGCGTCGAGCGTCAGACGTCAAGCGCCGGTAGCGTTTTGGCATCTTTCATAGTCCACGATTTTGCGAGCGACCAGTCGCGCGACCGGTCGCGCGACTGGTCGTGGACCACCAAAGCAACCTTTCATGTCAACCCTTGGCGCTCGACGCTAGTAAAGCACGTCAGCGTCCGCGCCACCTCTGAGCGCCTTTGCGTCAAGGCGTGTTATTTTCCAAAATGCAAAATGATGCAAGCTAAAACAGTGTGGATAGGCAACAACGATAATTTTGAAATGATGTGCCTGTTATTATTGCGGGAGACGGAATTTCAACGAGGAAGGCTTTGGAGGCGTTCTGGGTACTGCAAAGAATTTAAAAAGTGGTAAAGTTGTACAGTACATGTACTTCACTGATTAGAGTCCACATGACTCAAGCAATTGAACCTCACTTCATTCCGCCCTTTTACCCTTATTAGAGGTGAAGGGGTCGATCTTTTCACATAAGATAACGTAAATCGAAACTTCTTCGGACGCAGTTCGCGATATGTTACCTTTACTTTTTATAGTGATATGTTACGTTAAGGTTCTGAAGAAGCAGTCGCACGCATCGTCTCGATGGCGGTGGTTTCGTGCAAAAGTCCGTCGTTTCGTCGTTTGCGATCATTTTACTCGAGGAATTCTGGTGGCCATTCTGGTGAACACGTTGAGCATGGGTGTTGAGTATCACCAGCAGGTTAACTATTTACCAAATACTGTTTTGTAAACATGAAGATAAGATCGTTTATGCCTCAGTATTTCAGCCAGAAATTCTCACTATCATTCTGGAATACTCCAATCTATTCTTTACGGGCCTCTTTGCATTCGAAATGCTTCTGAAGATTCTTGCCGATGGTTTATTTGGATATCTGTCAGATGGCTTCAACCTTTTTGATGGCGGAATCGTGGCGCTCAGGTTCTTCTTCCAAACTTTACCCTAACTTTATTTTTATTTCAAACGACTGTACTGATCTGATTCCCTTCGCACGGTGATCTATATCAAAACATCGGTTTTCAGCGTGCTGGAGTTATTTCAAGAGGGCAAAGGAGGGCTGTCGGTGCTTCGCACGTTCCGACTGTTGCGAATCCTTAAACTCGTCCGGTTTATGCCGGCACTTCGCTATCAGCTAGTCGTGATGTTAAGGACTATGGATAATGTTACTGTATTCTTTGGCCTACTTGTGCTATTCATTTTCATCTTCAGGTAGGTAGCATGTGCCACGTGAGGTTTCCCTTTTAGTCCGTCACAGCGCGATGATTAGAACGCTGAATGCAGAGCTAACATTCGTGTGTGGGCGGAGCGAGCGGTTACCCACCCTAAATGGTTGGCCAATGGGCGAGCTTCCTTGCTTTGGAATGCTCTCTAATTCGCTCGCCCAGCCTTTCACCACGTTTTCTATTGGGTTGTCCGAAAAGTTCCCGCCGATTTTTGATTCATCTTTGAATGAAAATTCCTAGAAGAAGAAATCCATTGATTGAACAATATATCCTCCATCCTGTTCAGTAAGGATTCGCCATCTTCCTGTAGGTTCCAGTTCCCCTCTTCCATAGAAGGTTCCAGACTTAAAATCGAAAAACCCACTCAGGTGCTTTTTGCATTCCTCCAGCGAATTGAATGATTTTCCCTTAAAAGAATTTTGCAGAAACCCAAATAAGTGGAATTCTGATGGTGCTATGTCTGGACTATATGGGGGATGTGGTAAGACATCCCACCCGAGCTTTAGCAACTTTTGACGAGTGGCCAAAAACAAATGTGTTCTGGAGGTACCCTGTTGGAAGATTACGCCCTCACAATTGGCCACTTCGGGTCGCTTTTGGTCTATCGCTGCCTCCATATTTTCTAGCTAACTATAGTACCTTTCCTAAGTCATCTTTTGATTGTGCGGCAACAGCTCATGGTAAGTGATTTCCCTGAAATCCCATCAGCAACTCGGCATAGTCATCCGCACCTGCATTTTGACTTTTGCAGCGGTTTGTGACGGCGTTAAGGGGCTACACGATCGTTTCCGCTCCTCATTGCTGTACACAATCCGATTTTTGTCCCCTGTGCTCATGCGTTTCAGAAACGGCTCATTTTTATTTCGTTTGAGCAAGGGATCGCACACGGAGGCGCGGTCCATCATACTGTGCTCGCTCCTTTCGCAAGATATCTAAACACCAAGGCGCTTCACAAAACCAAGCGTTTGCAGATGACCACGGATGGTTAATTTCGAAACACTAAGCCCTTGTCCTACCCCACGAGCTGTGATGTGCCGATTCGCTTCGGTGAACATTTTGAGTTGGTCGTTTAAACTGATGATAGTCTCCCTGAGGGTTGCCGGTCTTCGACGGCAACTTCACTCTGTTTGGATTTCGCAAACTAGGCATGCACTGTACGTTCCTCTAGGGCGTGGTCTACTCAAACGTAATGTATCTTTCATGCGACTTGAGCCGCATTCTAGGCCTTGCGGTAAAAGAAATACTTCAGATGTCGAAAATGCGCGCAGTGGTTTTCCATTTTCATACGAGTCCTGTATAAAGAAACTTCGACAAATGTTGACAGAATCCCAACAGGAGTAAAGAGGAGGACCTACTCTTTCAGAAAACATACAACATTATTAGGTTGGGTCCTTGATCTTTTGTACAACGGTTGATAAATCCGGGGTGTGAAAAATCGGCGGGAACTTTTCGGACAACCCAATACTTTCGAGATTTAATCCTCTGAGACAACTCTAAACTCTTCTTAGTTTCGCCGCCCTGCGGCGCAGCGGTCTCTAAAATATATACAAAGCATGAAAAATCATCACAAATGGCTCTGCTCAAACAGTAATATACCACTTTTGATTCTCAGTCACCCTGCTTTTTAACAAGGGAGACAGAGCCAGTTGAATATCGCTGTTTCTGAACTACTTCATGCTACTTTTTCCTTCTTCACAAAACATCTTTCTTACTAAATCCTCTTTGCTATATCCTGACCTGTCATTAACTCATGTTAACTGACCTTCTTAACACTTACAGTATCCTTGGCATGAATTTATTCGGGTGTAAATTCTGCAAGGTGGAAGAACGCTTTCTCGGAGGTACATCGAAGAAATGCGAACGGAAAAATTTCGACACACTCCTATGGGCGCTCATAACTGTTTTCCAAGTGAGTTTGCTGTTAAGTACACATACAATTGGGAAGGAATTTATTCATATGTGCTACGGTCATTATCAAAACTTAATGTATTTTTTCTGATGAGGTTCTGTTGTAATGTCATCTCATAAATGAAATGCTAGTGAACTTATCGCCTTATAGCAGGGAAACAATCCTTAGAGATGATTTCAGTACATTGAACTCTGTAAATTGAATTGCAACTTGAGTTTCAAGTACACTGGATTTGAAAAGTGGTCGAGGCTCTCAGAAACACTGTTCCCTTCTTATTGCTTGATCTCTTTGCCCTCTCAACAGGGACAAACCATTATAGGGAGGGCACAGGGATTCACTGATTCCGTGCATACACTCAATATCTATGACTTTTGAAAGTGTTCGAAGATTGCAGTGAACAGCTAAGCTATCAAGAGTGTTGTGAACTTGCATGGAGTTGTCTGGTATTAACCGGCTCATAGGCCTTTCTGCGAAGTAGCTACTGGAGGCGTCGACTGGGATGTCGCCTGTATCAACTCATCTCCGTGCCAGTTGTTGTGTTCGTATTTGTGGTTGTGCTTTTTCAGTTGTCTAGGAATGGTGCTTTTTGGTTACAAGTTCTGTGTACACGACGAAACAGGATTACAATGTACGTGCAAGCAGATATACAACAAAGAGTGTACTTGTGATCGCATGAACTTCGACACATTTCCTCATGCCACTCTCACAGTTTTCCAGGTGAGAGTACCACCCTAATGATCTCATTACTGTACGATGAGCTTCCTATAGGGCTTAACAGAGAGTGGCTTCGTGCACTCCCGATTATCAGTGAACACGCTTACACGTCCTGCAACGGAGACATAGTTATCTTAGCAAAAAGCCTTCGAAATTTCCTTGTGCCCATGTAATGGTTATAGCTCATCATTATAATCTACAAGCCTTCCATAATTTTCAAACAGGAGGAAAAGAGTGAAGCTCGAATTTATACGGACTCATTCAGATTCTTACTCAAGAAGACTGGAATATGGTGTTATTCAATGGGATGGCACAAACAAATCCTTGGGCTGCTCTCTACTTTGTGGCTCTAATGACCTTCGGAAACTATGTGCTATTCAATTTACTAGTAGCCATTTTGGTTGAAGGGTTCCAAGAAAGCAAGGAGGAAGAGAAACGGCAGCAGGTGTGGTCATTTACTTTCAATAAACTCATTTCTTAAATTGATCTTTAAGTTCTGGAGTGGTGAAACACTCGTCACATGGAGTTGAAGTAGAAAAGCGAACAATCCGGTAATCTCTGTGAATGCTAAGAATAAGCGCAATACCGTGCGGTTCTTTTCCCATAATAGTGTCGCTTAACCTTATTCCTTTCAATGTGCAAACAAAAATCGGTAATTGTCGTGTGTAGAGCGTCTCTGCGAGGAAGCTTTTATTTATTTGGACCCTAGTGAGATTGGTCATCTACATGATGGAAGCGAGTTTAGGAAGAGGATGCGAAGAAAAAAGCTCAAGAGGAAGAGGATGAGCGAAAGAAGGAGCTGGAACTTCTTCTGGCAAGATCCACATCACCCGCATTCCTAAATGGAACTCAAGGAGCTGATTGCACTTGTGTGCCAAAGCCTTTGGTCCCATTAAGGGAAGATAATCAGGTGAGTATCCGGTGTTTTTAAAAATTAACTATAGTACTCTTATTCAGACAAAACCACAAAACAACAACTACCTGTTCTTTTCAACCGCCCTGCTTACTCCTAAAACCGCTGTTGTTCTGACACTGCCTCTCCTTTGTATTGATCCTGCCTCACTTTAAGGCATCCTCGACAGAAAACCCCGATGACAAGGAGCCTGTGGGGAGAGATAATAGTACGAAGACTGTACCTAATTCTGACCGATGCACCGTTGTCGCTCGTCACTCATCGCCACTGCAGCACAATGATTCTGCTGATCGAAGCAGTAAACGGTAAGGTTTTCCCATAATCGAATTGTTCAGAATATTGAGTGATACATATCAAAAGTTTTGTATTAAGGGGTCAAAGCTTCAGTCTGAATCGACATACCTCGCTCGTGCTTTGTGGGCAGAACGGTGGTCCAACTCATCGTCAACGTATTCACAGTTGGAGTGGGCTATGCCAGCAATTCAATCCTAATTGTCCGATCCATGGAAGGAGAGCGTTGCTTGAAACTTATGCTCGCGAAAAGTTCATCGAGGTTAGAAATTCGATGGTGACTTTGATTCGTTACATGGGTCATCGGTTATGACAGATGGGCCTTGGTAGAGACCCAATACATACTCGTAGCTTCTCGTCCAACTTCTAATATTCTTCCAAGCGAGCTAAATAAGGCCATTAACTTAACAGTTACATTGCATTTAACAATTTATACAACACCAGTTTCATTTTTGTAGGCAAGTCAAGAACTCAAGCAAGCTCTGGCTGAAGAAGAGCGACGAAATGAACAAAAGCAAAACACGTGCTTTCGGAAATTCTTGCGAAAGACCTGTCTTTACAAGAAGGCCGAGTATTCTCTGTTCTGTTTTGGTCCAAAGAATCCGTTCCGGATAAGGTGAAGCTGTCAATCTCTTGTGTACATACACGAGAGTTCCATTATGAGATTATTTCTAGATGCCTGCAATTGACTCAGAAGAAATGGTTCGATTATTCAATCTTAGTCTTTATCGGTATTAATTGCATAACTCTTGCAATGGAACGTCCTTCTATACCACCCCAAAGCCTTGAAAGAAAATTTTTGACGTTTTCTGGATATGTGTTTACAATAATATTCACGCTTGAAATGGCCATGAAGGTGCTGTTTGTCGTTTTCAAGACTTGTCAATTTCATTGGAAATACTGCTTTTTAATTGTCCACAGTTTCTTTTTTTACTGTATTTTATCATATGACTGTCAGGTGATCGCCAATGGTTGTGTGCTCGGTCGAGGTGCTTATTTCAAGGACGGTTGGAATATTCTGGATGGAATATTGGTGATCATTTCGTTGGTGAACGTCTTATTTGAATTGTTCGCCACTGGAGGTGAGTGTCCTCTCGATGCAGACGTATGACGGCTTCCATCCTGAGGCCCCATTCTCAGTAGTAAACTGTGAAATCAAATAGATCCCGAAATTTATTTGTCTTGGACTTGTCTACAGTTTAGGGAGATTGATATCGACCACTTTCGAGCACCACATTGATCACCATAGGAAAAAACCGTTCTTATCTTTTTTTCTAATTCAACAATCACACGATAACCCATTTGAGCATGAAGTTGAGTGGAGCCTGATGGTCAGGACATTTAATTGGGGCCATGACTTTCCCGTAGAAGATTTGCAACAAACTAGTACGAATTGTTCGATACAAAAACAGGAAAGCATTGTGACCTTCACTATTCTCAATAAATTTGTTCTATTTACTTGTTTACAGATTCGCCGAAGATCTTTGGCGTAATTCGTGTCTTACGATTACTTCGAGCACTTCGGCCATTGCGAGTTATTAATCGTGCACCGGGTGTCAAACTCGTTGTCATGACTCTCATATCAAGGTGATTCTGTGCTTTTAACCATTTCACAAGCTTTGAAAACGGTATTTCACAATGTACATATGCTACATGATAGCTATTCAATCATCACGTTAATGGGATTACTAAATATTCATATAAAGTAAGTGACAACAAGGCAGATGGCCGGGTTCAATAAATGGCTCTTTGCCAATGCATCTGTGGACACGAAATTTATTGTGGACTCAGCTCCTCCCAAATCGTAAAGGGTTTTAAAATTTGTGGGTAGCTTCCCCATACTTGAGTATTTTCGTTCTACCTGGTACATATTGATAGTCGCATGGCGATATACTCGGTAGAAGGTATGCATTTATGAATCTCTCCTCAGGAAAGTAGGATCAAGATATGATTACTATGCATTACTAGTAGGAAGCGGCAGGGCGAGATCTCTCTACACACGTTGTGTCGAGCTGAGCAGCTAACGTTTTTGCCATTGAGGGGTGATTCTCGAAACAGTGCGCTCAAATGGCCTGTCCTTTTGATACCATAACTTAACAAAGGTAATGGTAACAAACAGACTATTGAAATTCAATGTGAATGGTTTTTCAGCTTAAAACCCATCGGAAATATTGTGCTCATCTGCTGCACTTTCTTTATCATCTTTGGAATTCTTGGTGTACAACTTTTCAAGGTGATTTTTTACTCTCCGTTCGGATGGTTTGATCATCCAATATTTCTACGCTTTTTCTTACATTTTTTTGCAATAAAAACTGTGAAATTGCAGTATGTTTTAGTAATGGGTGCATAAAAATTCAGCCAACTCGTTTCTCTCTATTATTTAAATTTTCAACAACAAATATCGATCCAGAAGTTGATGATGTATTTCGTTAAGCTTCTTACACTGACTGGGTTCCGCAAAAATGAATAATTAATTTTTTTATACTGTCCAGATGCAGGAATTCTGAGGATCAATAGAGGCATGTAGCTGGTGCTGTTCACATTTACTCGCACGGGCAATACTCAATGGAGCTGCAATTAGGGGAGGGGAGGAAGTGGGATTGGGAATAAATAAAAGCCCTAACACGTTTTGCAGTGACTGACACAGCTTTTCTGTGCAACGTTTATAGGAAATCACATTAGTGTGAACGGGCTGCAATCGTCTTTCAACGGAAAACTTTGTTAGAGGGAGTTCCAGAAAAGAAAAGACTCCGCTTCTGATGTCATTTTTTTTCTGCCGTGCGGTCTGAATCGTTGAGTGATGTTCCCAGAGGGAAGCTTCTAGATTACTTTCCAACAAAAGAGTTGGACAGTCTTCAGTAGTTTTGTCCGAAGATAACGCTGTTTGTGGGAGAGGTTGGGGAAGCCCACCCAACTCGTTCAGAACAACCAACGTTGCAAGATCCTTCGAGTCACACCAACAAGGCTATCGTCGGCGTTACCGGAATAAAATTTTGTGTCGAAAGTGCCATGACTTAATACCTAAGTTCATTTTCCAGGAACGAAATAGGTTTCTGAAGAAGCCGTTCGGGAGGGATTACGAATTGGGAATTGTCGTTGTAGAAGGGAAAATAAAAATTCAATGAATCAATAAAAGCAGTAGTAACACGTAAGTGAGTATGAGTTGTACAAGCAAATGAATTCAGGGCATGATGTTTCACTGCGTTGGACCGGATATAGCCAATGTAACCAACAGAGCAGACTGTCTTGAAGATCCTCGGAATAAATGGGTGAACCATCGGTATAATTTCGATAATTTGGGGCAGGTCAGTTGGCTGAGACACTTTCGGTGCATTAGTTTGTACCTATTTCAAATATATTTGATTCTAATACGCTTATTCAGGCCCTGATGTCACTCTTTGTGTTATCGAGTAAGGATGGTTGGGTTTCAATTATGTATCAAGGGATCGATGCAGTGGGAGTGGATATACAGGTGGGTTATCCGATCCTTGTAGAACTACCGAATCGAATGTGGTGCTTGCTCTGTGAGTAGGGATGAATCGTTTGGGGTAAACTTTCGAACCGAAGGAACACCTATAACTTCCCCAGCAATTCAATGAATTCACTAGGGCGCATAACGATTCGCTCCACACAACTGCGTTATCCTTACATTTAGCTCTTGTACTACATTGTACTGCGGCAAATTGCCCTGATTTCGGTAGGAACCCCGGTTCTATGACATTATTTACCAACTGCTCATTTTAGCCGATCGAGAACTACAATGAATGGCGAATGATCTATTTCATTTCATTTCTACTGCTTGTCGGATTTTTCGTTCTTAACATGTTCGTCGGAGTCGTAGTTGAGAACTTCCATAAATGTAAAGAAGCCCTTGAAAAGGTTTGAGCCTACCAACGTTACCCTGAAGGACTATATAGTCTACATGTTTATTCAAAGGAAATGCGTGAGAAAGCCCGAGAAAAAAGGCTCCAACGTAAGCTGAAACGTCAGAAGTATGAAGAGAGCGTGGCAGGAAGAAAAAAGAAAGGTATGTTATCACCGTTTCATCGAGTGACTTCGGATGACTTTTATCAGTTTGCGAAAGGATGAACAAGACTGTTGGGGTCCCTTGTCTTCATAGATAGCTGAGCTCATTCGTTTTCAGTGAAGAAAAACCAGCCCTACTGGCACAACTATGGAACAACGAGGATGTTCCTGAACGGTGTTGTAACGTCTAAATACTTTGATCTCGCCATTGCGGCCGTTATCGGTGAGAAGGATGTTCTTGATCTTACAACAACTCTTATTTTCTAATAAGCAAAGGATGTCCACTTAGTTTCACGATGTCTAGGTATCAATGTAATATCAATGGCAATGGAGTTCTACATGATGCCGCCTGGATTGAAGTATGTTCTGAAAGCTCTGAACTACTTCTTCACAGCTGTATTCACACTGGAAGCAGCCATGAAACTCGCTGCTCTTGGAATCAGACGGTTTTTCTGCGAAGCCTGGAATCGTCTCGATATGTTCATCGTCTTTCTATCAGTGGCCGGCATCATTTTTGAAGAGTTTGAAGCATTAGAACTTCCGATAAATCCAACTATTATTCGCGTGATGAGAGTGCTGAGAATCGCGAGAGGTCAGTATCTAAACGCTGGACAATAATTGTAAAATTAACAAATTGTAGAATGCTCATTTTGTTTACAGTGCTGAAATTGCTCAAAATGGCCAAGGGAATACGATCCCTCCTGGATACGGTCGGAGAAGCTCTGCCACAGGTATGTAGCTCTTGCATCAGACTTGCATTTGGATTGTCATGTTCTATTTCACACCGTAATCCACTAAATTGATGACCTTGAATGGGGTACTAGTAGGATGTTTTGTAAGTCAATATCATCAAGCGTAGTTTTCGAAGAAAAAGTTCCAACCATCTTCACAATAGTCAAAGGCACCGGTAAAGCGGTAGAGAAACTGGAGAGGGTGTCGCTCTTTTCCAACATGAAGCTAGAGCGCAGAGAAGGAGGAGCAGTTGACTTTGCGAGCCCATAATGGTGCTTAGGAACGATTCCGAGTGCCGCTTTTAAAAGGCATCAAAGTGCAAAAGGTATCAAAGAGCAAATTCCTCCAAATTCCGCAGAGTTTCTGTGAACAATACATTTAACTTCACGGTATAACCACATTTGAATGCCCGAATTTTCACCCACCACATACATATACGATGCATGGAAAAGGGGTGTTGGGCAAGGACACGAGGGAGGGTGGTGGTGTAGCTAGGGGTCACGATATGAGTGTTGAAAATGCCACGGAATTTATGCTTAGCTCCAATGCTAGAAAAATGAAAAGGCACATGACCAAAACTGCCACGCAGCCGCACGCAATCGGCGGAAGATACTCCTTGATGCCTTCCGTTCTGTAGCACGGGGGACGGAACATTCATCCAGAACTGAATGGACGCGGCAAATGGCGCGGCGAGGTTCGCGCCGTTTAGGATGACTTTCGGACCTATCATTTGTGGGCAAACTTGAAATAGAGTACATTAGTATGGTCAGCTGATCCTACCAATCTACTCTACTTCAAGTCTTGGCCCCAATGGTAGGCGCTAAAGTCGTTTAAGTCGTCACGAATTTCGCCGCGCGATTTGACGCGTACATCCATTTCTGGGTGAATGTACCCATACCCCTGTAGCACTCTTTTGCGGCTATTGTGAAATGTGCATCGCCTCGATGACGCATTCATCGATCACCCCTGGAGAACCAATCAATCGCGCAGTAATGGGGCTCGCCACGGCGAATCCTCCCACAGGATGATCCCTGAATCCATCCATTCATTTCACACACACACAGAAAAAGCAAACGTTTTTAGGTTGGAAATCTTGGATCGCTTTTCTTCTTGTTGTTTTTCATTTTTGCCGCCCTTGGAGTAGAGCTTTTCGGAAAGCTTGGTATGTTTTTGCGACTAATCTCTTTTTTTGAAAACTACCACTATTCCTTGTGGTATGACAATGTTTTGTTGCAGAGTGCTCAGAAGATCACCCGTGCGATGGCTTGGGAGAGCATGCACATTTCAAAAATTTCGGTATGGCTTTCCTAACGCTCTTTCGAATCGCCACTGGTGACAACTGGAACGGCATCATGAAGGTTGGATACGTGGTTTAAATTTCGATTTAGTGTCAGAAACTGTGTAGTACTCGATAAATACATGTCTGGACTTGTAAAGTGGTCAAAGGCAAAGGGTAGAATGGGCGGTAAAAGTTGGAGGCGGGGTTCGTAGTCGTAGGTAGCGCATGCATCAATCAAAGGTGGGTGCGCTACATCAAGCAATTTTCGCCGTTACATTTGCAAACCGTCCAGAACACTCAACAGAAGCGAAAATTTAGTACGGCACTCGTTTCCCACAGTAATCCGGTACAGCATAATCCCATTTCAGTAACAATTCTCACCCGTCGAATGTCCGACCCGTCGAAAAGGGGCCATGGGCAAGGACACAGGGGTGGGTGTTGGGAAGCTAAGGGGAAACTGTAAGAGCCGAGTGCCCGTACTGAATTTTCCTTTCTGTCAGCACTCACGATTGTCGTGGCAATTTAATAAAAAAAAAATGGAGCGCGGTCTAAATTCTGGAGATGAGTCTATGCTTCTATTCAGGACGCTCTTCGAGATGATTGTGACTCGTCAGAACGTTGCGAGACTAATTGCTGTGTGGATCCCATTCTGGCACCGTGCTTTTTCGTCATATTCGTCTTGATTTCACAGTTTGTATTGGTGAACGTTGTCGTTGCTGTGCTCATGAAACACCTGGAAGAGAGTAATAAACGTGACGCAGAAACGAACGATGGTCATGATGGAGGAACAGGTACTGGCAGTTCATGGGGTTCTGTGGTACAACATACGCTAAGTATGACTTTTGATCTGATATCATAACTGAAGACTTTTCTTCCACAGTTACGTACGATCCGTGTTTCTCATGAGAAAGTGCCGCCTCAAGTACGTTATCGGTCTATCGCTTTTGTGGTTGGCGCGGTTATGCGTAATACCGCCCTTCAGTGCTTAATTTACCAGTGCGGTGCATGTTATGGCTGACAATTTTTTGACAGTGAATTGGTCGTAGATACATCGCCTTGACATACTCCGCTAGTAATATATACGGCCATTTCCTTATGATATGAGTGTACCAAGAGTGTACCCCGTCGATAGTGCGGGGGGTAACTCCATGACCCACGAATGGCATGCAACAAAATTATGGCTCGAGAACACTCAGACTATATATCGAGGACAACAACGGGCATATTGTATCTTGTTTACAGTCCACACATTGTTTATTTACACATTTCCAGGTGCAGATCCCGCAAAGGATACAGACATCGACGAAGGGCCCGTTGAAAAGGAGATTTCGATAAATACACTTGAGCAAGAACTTATCGAAGTGGAACATCGAATAGAAGAAGAAATTCGGCGACGGGAAAGTACGTGTCATGGCCATTTAGAAGCTGAACTCCAACCTCTTTACGTCAACAGCGATACATATAGAGGTACAAATATCTATAAAATCATTTCTACAAACGTTTTTTGATTTTCCATTATCGACTTGAGGTGATTCAGAAGACGATGGCGATTACGACGAGAATCTATCTGTAGAGCGTTCGGCGAAGGATTTCGCAAAGTAAGTATATGGATATTGTCATGTCAGCAGGCTCCGGCGGCCACTACATGAATTTATCGGCAAGATGAACATTTGGTGGGGGTGAAAAGGCGTATTAGTTCAGTCATTACATGAATTTATCGGCAAGATGAACATTTGGTGGGGGTGAAAAGGCGTATTAGTTCAGTTAACGATGTGAGTCCTATAAAAATACATGACCTCTACTTCAGGTAGCTTGATGTGCCATCAGACCTAGCCGTGATGCATTTGTAATAGTTATATATCGAATACGTGACTACAACAGTATTTTTCAGGCTAACCAGTGGAAGTGCATCTACCGGTTCATCGTCGAACAAGTGATCGTGAATCACTTGTGATAAAATGAAAAATGTGTCATTTTCCTAGCATGTGTCTTCAGCTCAGTTTTCGTTGTATCCGATCTGAGAGTTTTCCCATACCGGTACCTTTTTTTAATGTTTTGCTTAGTGTATTATTACTGTTTCCAAACTACGTTGTCGATGGAGTTCTATTTGGTGGCCTTATTTTTGCAATCTAATAAACTCGCATTTCATCTGCATTTCACATCCCTAC